>JAHKKF010535133.1:0-13890 GCA_019740295.1 Labeo calbasu | reverse complement strand
AGTTTCTTCTGCTCACCAAGCCTGCATTTATTTGATCCAAAGTACAGCAAAAACAGTAAAATTTTGAAATATTTGTACTATTTAAAATAACTGCTTTCTATTTGAATATACTTTATAATTATAAATTATTCCTGTGATTTCAAAGCTGAATTTGTAGCATCATTGCATCCTTCAGAAATCATTCTAATATTCTGATTGCTGCTCAAAAACATTTGTTATTATTATGTTGAAAACAGCCGAGCAAAGTTTTTTCAGGTTTCTCTGATGAATAAAAAGTTCAGAAGAACAGCATTTATCTGAAATAGAAATCTTTTGAAACAGTGTAAATGTCTTTATCATCACTTTTGATCAATTTAAAGCATCCTTGCTAAATAAAAGTATTAATTTCTATAATTTAAAATTTAAAACTATAATTTTAAATTATATTAAAATAGAAAACAGTTATTTTAAATAGTAAATATATTTCAGAATTGTACTGTTTTTGCTGCATTTTGGATCAAATAAATGCAGGCTTGGTGAGCAAAAGAGACTTTGAAAACATTAAAAAAAAAATTTTGACTGGTAGTGTATGCATTTCTATGGAATTTGGTTTGCGAAATGTGCTTTATTTTGCAATCCAGTTGTCACAGACATTTTTCATTGCACAAAAATGCATTGATGATCCCTGAAGAAGAGGGATGCTGGTAGGCTCCACCTGTGATTTGCACAATTCTAAAACAAAACACGTTGTACACGGCACGCTGAGATGTCAAAAACCCATAGGAAAGTATGCCACTCAAATGGAAGCCATGATTACAAAAGCATGTTTCAACTTTATTTACACTTTAAGCATGACTAAACCATTAGAGGGGAGCAAGCTGTCACACCTGGCCTTCAGAAGAAACACAAAAACACAGACACAATACTGAATCAAGTGACCATAACATTGCCCAGAGCCAAAACAAAAATCTAACAACAGCAGCTATCTTTTGATTTGATTTCAGTGCCACGAAACTTGATCCAGGGTCTCTCTTTAAGTTTAAAACACCCTGAATGTGGTTACAATGTACTCAGGGTGAAGCTCAAGCCTGGGGCTGCAGCACTTCTCTTCCTGTTCTTTCACCAGAAACCCCCTTTCCTTCTCTACCCCAAACCTCTCAACATTATACCAGTGGTCTCCATTCACAAAAGAGACATGTCAACAATCTGTGATAGATACAAAGACGTATCATCTGACATGGTCAGCAGATCTCAGTGCTGAGATGACCTGAGTGTGACAGCTGTGTATGAGAGTCCAAAGAGTGATGAAAGTTCACTGAATACAGACAGGTAACATGAAACGTCACTTTCTGCACACTAGCTCAGTATATTAGATTCTTATCAATATTAAACAACAAAGAGTTGATACTTGAAGTATGTAACAGAAGTGACGGTGTTGTCCAAACTAAGTGACACATGATCGAGACATAAGTGAGTAAGGTGGCCTCTCCATACAGTGGCACGTCTGAAAATGTGAGGGGGGTGTGTGTACATAAATACATAGACGTAGTTTATATATATATATATATATATACACATACATATATATAAACCACACACACACACACTCATATTATGTCATACAGATATCTTACATCTTCCTCTGTCTCTCCATCTCTACTCTCCTCTCCTCTTCTTCTCTTTTCTGTTTTTCGTCAGTGTTTCTCTTGCTCAGTGTCCGGCCGAAAATGTCGGTTCGGTCGGGTGGTGATCCGCCTCTGTCCCTCCTGCTGCCTGACCTCGAGCGGGACCTTCTGCTCCTCTTTAGTTCTTTTGACCTGCTCCTTTTCTTGCTGGATTTGGATCTGGAGCGGCTCCGTTTGCGGCTGTGTTTAGAGTGTTTGGACCGGGACGAGCTGCGACTCCGGGAGCGACCCATATTCTGCACGAATAAATCCGACTGACACCGCTAAAGAGAGCCTTAAGAATGCAGCACGGTCTGCATCGACCTCATGTAATATTATATGACGGTTACCTGTGTAATTATTTAATATTAGCCTGTTTAATAAGAGTGTTTGTTGCTTTCTGCTCCAGTGAATCTGCGGAATCAAACAATATGGCGACCGCCTCCAGTCTTCCTTTTCCCAGAATGCAACGGGATCGGCTCTTTCCGGATGTTTCCGGGCTGGTCCCGAGTGAGCAACACGGGGCACTGGAGTCTGCCGAAGGATGAAGGCACCAAAGCTCGCTGAAAGCTACTCTGAGGTATCTTCACACAAAACGCTGTCGATGACTGCAAAGCAGCAGCCTTTTTCTTCAAACAACTGCATACCTCACAGTGTTTTAGTACTACACAAAGCAGCGGTATACATTTGTAGTTGTGGAAACAACTGCATATTTTGACATGGTGGTCATGCAGAAAAAAGATCACTTTACACATATTCTATAACAGAAAGTATTATTTCTTTAAGCCACTGAGTGGAATACTGGCGCTTATTTATGAATACTGAGTAGGGTGACCATACGTCCTCTTTTCCACCGACATGTCCTCTTTTTGGACCTAAAAATGCGTCCGGCCGGGATTTCTAAACTGCCCAGAATGTCCAGGATTCGGCTTTTGCTTTTCACAGTCCCCATTCATTATGTGCGTTTTTGTATTAAAGCCCTACGCGAGACTGTTTTCTTGATCCCGCTCCCGCTGAATTTCGGGCCATTATTGCTTGTTCACGCAATCATTCTAGTATTGGATATAATTTTCGCGCATCAGGGAGCCGCTATCCTATGTGGAGTATTTGGGTCATTCTATAATTAGGGGTACATTTAGAATTTGACAATGTGAAGAAAATAATTTTTCCTGTTTACCAAAAACCCAAACATGACCTTACAGCTGATTTGAAACAATCTATATTGTATAAAGTGCTAAAGGTGATCTGTAGGAATATATGCATAAAATACCATCTACGCTTGATACTGTCCACCATGTTACCTTAACTGGGTAACACAGTTGACAGGTAACTTAGTTGACATTTTTAGTGTTTTGGGCCTATACTCAACATGGAAGCATAGAACTACTGAACATATGGTATGTTTAGAAATATATTTTCATAAACAAAACATAAGTTTTAGTTAAATTGTCTTTTTAAAATTTGCAGCAGTAATACTTGGGTAACAGTCAATGAATCCACTCTTGACACAGGTTTGCTAGTTTAACCAATATTAGGGGAAAAAGAGAGAACATAACTTCTAGTGTTATCATCCATGTGCTTCTAGAGGAAATATCATCATACTGTGCAAATTATGCGAGAATGGGACAAACCATTCCTTTTTGAGGGTTGTTTTTTCTACAGGTTAACTTAGTTGACAATGGTTTTTCGGACACAAATAAAACAAGTTGTATCACAATAAACACTTATTATTTTTGAAGCACACACTCAAATGTCGTCATAACCTAATCTAACTGAAGGCAAAACTATGAAATTCATTATTTATATCAGGTCATTTTCATGCTTAAACGCAGAGTAGAATGAGCAATTTTACAAAATCGGACAGCTGAATACCAAGGTTGCATGTGATATCAACATAATTTTTTAACAAAATATATGGCTTTTTCAACATGTAGTGTGATTGGGAAAAATATAATTGTGTACTATAAAATTAAGCATTGGGGCTTTATATTGATTAAAATATATTAAAAATATATATTTCTTGGACATGAGATGTACCCACAATTATAGAATGAGCCATTTAAATCTCTTTTGAATGAGCCTATTCACTTTCAATGTCGCAATCACACGCACTCTGTATAAAAGAAGCACATCTTCAAAATCAGATCAGATATGAGCACATTATCTGCTGAGTGGCTAATCTTCCAGCATGATTTGTCAGTCATCTCTCCTTGTTGTCTTGACCCATGATGAGTTAAATCTGATTCCTGGATGAAGGGTTGCCAAATTGTTTTTTGCACAGAATTGGGCTGATTTTAAATTGTTGTGAAGGATAGATTCTCCCAATAGGTAAATGTTTGAAATATTGCATAAATTACATTTGACTGAAATGCTTGTATTGAAACATTTTGCATTTTACCTGCCATAAAACCATGCAAGATGTAAAGTTTTGTGATGGCCATTGGTAGGAAACCTTTTAGCTGTGTTATGATCAATCTGCACAAGGATGACTGTAAAATATACATTTTAGGTATGGAAGTGAAATATTTTGAGTTTTGATATGGGCTATTTAATCCCCCAAACGCTCTTCTCCTTGGTTTTCTATAACTTTTGTCAGTATATAGTACTCCAAATGTTTTTCCCAGTCCGACTGATTAGTACAGCTCAAAACATGACAATAATTGACCATTTTCAGCAGGAATAATCAGCAAAATATGAATGTTTCGTTCGGTTTAGTGGCATTAAGTGCCGCCAATGTGGCCGATTGATGACGTGTGGTGAAAACCCTCTATATGCTACTTTATGTCATATGATCTCATCACTTTGCATATTTAATGAGTGACATTTTCAGTTACCATTGTAGAAACAAATAGGACATTTGTAAATTTTGTGTAAATGTCTTGTGATATTTGGCAGTCTTATGCAATAACCTAAGAAAGAGATGGTAAAACTCCTGATGGTACGAAACTAGTTCATCCTTCACATTGGAGATGATAAGTTATGATAAGTATTCCACACAATAATCTATGTAGTATACTACTCATTGTATGTTATTCTGATAGCCACTTTGTTAAAGGTTTAAAAAAAGCCATGCTGATTAATAATCTATTATCTAATGGGCAGGTCCAGACAAATTCTGCAGACATTTTGCATCATCTGCTCTGATTTTTGGGGTTGCTGAGTAGATAAACATTGTAAAAATGTGGCAAATGGAGCTGAGAGTTCCACACTCTTATTGATAGCTGAAATAATAAAATTAGCCTGAATATAACTGACAAACATGCAAGTTGTGTGCAATGTGTGGAACTTTGTGAATGACAGGAATGCAGAGTTTTTTGTGGAGTTCTTCAGGTGCGGATTCTGTTTGGGCCTGCTAATGGGTGATTTACTGGAACGTAAGAATTTCATTGCGGGTCTGTGCGACTGAGAACATATACCTAGCAGCTTAGTTACAACAAACTGGTTACGTAAAATGTGTTAGGTCTACCATGCATTCAGTTTCTTGGCTACTTGTTTTTGACCAAATCTTTCTTGTACCATTCTGCTGGTCCTGTTTTAGCACATTTTGTTGGTTTCCTCCAGAGATAAGCTTATCCTAGCTCCATATGAAGAGCAATTCATAACTTAATCTATTTTTGTCAAGCCCATTTGCTGACAGAACGGTCATTCTAAGATTAGGTCCAAGCCCATTCGAACTCCAGGGGAGCATTGTGACAGGCAGTTGCTTATTCTGAAAAACTACAGGCTAAAAATATTCAGCCAAGGCTATTTTAAAACACACATGAGCAATGCCATAGAACAGGGAAAGCGGGTCTAGATAAGAGCGGGAAAAGGGGACTTTCTCTTTTATTCTGGCATGCCAAGAAAATTATAGTTGGATTTGTGGATCATTCAAATTATTATTGCTGAATTTTATACAGAAATGGAACAGTTCTGTGTAGGTCTCAGTATGTTATGTGTGACGTCATCCCGTATGACATACTTTCTCCTGTGGAAAAGCCTTTTTAACCAATGGCCATAGTCAGGATTTTTGCAAAATAATAATTTAAATTTCTCTTCTGTTTTTCACCAAACCCTATGAGTCCCTTGTTTGTCCTGAACAGTTAAACAGCTCGCTGTTCTTCATAAGTCATTCAGGTCCCACAAATTTGTTGGTTGTTCAGCTTTTTTGTGTGTTTGATCCCTTTGCCAGCAATGATTGTATGATTTTGGAATACATCTTTTCACATTGAGGACAATTGAGGGACTCATATGCAACTATTACAGAAGGTTCAAATGCTCATTGATGCTTTAGAAGGAGCCTGGGGGTGAAAACTTCTGAACAGTATAAATATGTGTACATTTTTCTTATTTTGCCAAAATATCATATTTATTTCATTTAGTACTGCCCTTCAGAAGCTAGAGTAGATACTTACATGTTTCCCAGAACACAAAATAAGTTAAATTTACCGTGATATTCAAAATCAAAATGTTTTCACCCCCCTGCTCTTCATGCATTGTGTTTCCTTCTGAAACATCACTGAGTGTTTGAACCCTCTGTAATAGTTGCATATGAATCCATCGGTTGTCCTCAGTGTGAAAAGATCTCAAAATCATACAGTCATTGTTGGAAAGGGTTCAACTACCCAAAAAAGCTGAAAACCCAAAGAATTTGTGGGACCTGAAGAACAGGGAGCAGTTTAACTGTTCAGGTTCAAACTCGGTTTCCAGGTGCCCGTTGTTTAAACTGATTAGACTATTCTTAAAAGTTAAGAATAGAGCTAATTTAAGAGCTCATTTTTTTTTTCAAGACAGGTCAGGTACATAAAGAGGTCTAATTTGAAAATTAAGACTGATTACCACGTGGTTGACTGCTAATTGGTCAAACTATTTCTTAAGACACAGTTTCTATGTTTACGCAACTGGCTCCAGGTTATAGGTCACATCTTTGAGCCCATAACTTATTGCCATATACCACCAGCAAGATGAGGCAATAGTATCTGTTACATTTGAAAAACCTCTACGCTCTAGTGTTACCAATTACCTCAGCAAACTCTTCTTGAGCCTGTTCATCATTCAGTAAGGTGTGTTGTAGTTGAAGAGACTTTGTCCAGGGCGAATGAGAAAAAGTTTTCCTGAGTTAGTTTGGTGCTCATGGTCATTGTAAGAGAATGATGTACAAAGTTGCTTAGATGAATAATCCAGGACGAGTGAGGGAACACTGTCAGCTTTGAGATGGAACTGCGTATTTCGGGAGAAGTTAGTGTTGAAGTGAAAGTTTCAGGCAATGCTGTTAGAAAGAGAACATTTTATATTCACTTCCTGAAAAGCAACACAGGAGTAGTTGTAGATGTTAGGGATTTGTTTTAGTGGTTTTTCATGTTAAATTCTTAAATACAAACAAACTGTTCTCCGTTGTTTTCCAGGAGATGTAAATAGTATTGTACGTGTCTGACATAATAAGCATCAAACTAAGCTGCTACACTAAGAACAAATGCTTTTCCTTCCAGGGGAGAAAGAAAAACCTGTACACTCAGTGTTACCATCCTACCAGTTAGTTGGTGTTCATGGTCATAGTGTGACAGAAGAATATACACAAAGTTGCTCAGATGAATAATCCAAGACGAGTGGGAGAACGCTGTAATTTTAGGATGAATTCGAGATGGAACTGCGGATTTCGGAAGAAGTTAGTATTGAAGTGAAAGTTTCAGAAATGTAGTTCACAAAAGCTAATAAAGAGCATTTTTACTCTCTGAAAAACAGCAGTAATAAGCAATGTTTTTCCATCATCCTGTTTTTGTGCACATTTTAAAGTATCGCATCAGAAACAAGTGATGAAAATGCCAGATTTTTTATCAGGAAGTAACAATTTGGTCCCACTTTATATTGGGTGGCCTAAATCACTACATATACTTACGTTTAAATTAATCATTTGGTACAATGCACTTATTGTGTACATACGTTTTTACATTGTACTTATATTTTTTAAAATACCTATATGTAATTACATCTGTAATTAATTTCTGTAATTACATTTATAATTACACTGTTGACCCATGCCTTACACCTTAACCCACTCTTAAAGAAACACTCCACTTTTTTTGAAAATAGGCTCATTTTCCAACTCCTAGAGTTAAACAGTTGAGTTTTACCGTTTCTGAATCCGTTCAGCATCTCGCTCAAAAATGACCATATATAATGACGATATTTTTCCTATTTTAAACTTGACTCTTCTGTAGTTACATTGTGTACAAAGATGGACGAAATATGAAAAGTTGTGATTTTCCAGACCGATATGGCTAGGAACTATACTCTCATTCCGGCGTAATAATCAAGGAACTTTGCTGCCGTACCATGGGTGCAGCATTCTCGATGTTATGCAGCCGTCAACTCTGCCGGCTGCAACTCTGCATCTACACAAACTTAGTGCCGGTCACTTTCAGGTGCTGATTAATATCATTAAAATATCGTCATTATATATGGTCATTTTTGAGCGAGATGCTATCGGTCTAATCAGATTCAATGATCTATGCTAAGCTATGCTAAAAGAGCTAACGCCAGACCTGGAGATCGTCTGAATGGATTCGAAAACGGTAAAACTCAACTGTTTAACTCTAGGGGAGTTGGACAATGAGCCTATTTTCAAAAAAGTGGAGTCTTCCTTTAAACCTAACCATAAACCTGTCCCTAGCCTTACCTGTATCCCATCTTAATAGAAGCAAAAGTGTTTTGCAATACAAAATGACAACAATAAGTACATTGTACTGATTTTTAAAGTTTGACCCATTGGATGGTAACGGTGCTTGTTTGCAAATGTATTATGCGATATTCCAATTTTGCACATAAATTCGCAACTTTGAATGGAAACCCAGCTGTAGTTGAGATTTCAGTTAAGGAAGGATATTTTAGCGTGGTAAATTTCTGAACACAAACAAACTGACCTCATTGTTTTCCATAGGAAGTCAACAGTATTATATGTGTCTGACGTGATCAATAAGCATCAAACTAAATGACTTACTCCCCAGCTGTTACACTAAGAACAACAACATTTCCTTCCAGTGGAGAAACGTCACACAAAAGACAGACGCCATCGCTACCTCAGGCCAGATCGCTCGCTTTGAATCGAGGCATTTTACAATTCTCAAACATATTAACCTCATCTTTAAATGATTAGTTGAGCAGCATAATGCCGCTGCTTTTTCCCGCTCTTCCAGCATGAATGGCCTTCATGCTACTCGAGTTAATGAAAAGTCGCTGCGCTCTTTCTTCCCCCTTTTTTACTCGTTTGATCAAAGATGGCCTCTCCTCTCTGGCTAACCTCTCCTCTCAGTTGGCCATAGCCTCTGTCTCTTGAGGGTGAGGGCACTTAACAAACACAGGATCCCACCGCTGGGGCACATTGTCATGTTGATGTCCCTGGGGCCCCCACACAAAGGGCCATTGAAGAGAGGAAAGGGGAGAAAGACCTGAGACAGAGAGAGAGGGAGAACAAGGCTTTCAGGAGGAGTTTCTTTAACCCGTCCTGCAGCGTGTGTGTGTGTCGAGCGGGGGAGGGTCATATACCGGCTATAGCTCCAGTGTTGCTGGTCACTGGACTGATCCTGGTCACCGACTTCTTAAAGTCTCCTGGGGTTGTTTCTGCAAAGAGTCACCTTACTGTGTGTGTGAGAGAGGTTTCATGGAAATTCAAGAAGCTTTTCACTCCGACATGCTTCAGTTGCTTGTTAACTCTGTATATGTTTCCTTTAGGCGCCATTAAAACTGTATACCTGACATACATTTTCTATACTTTAACCATTCCTCAAACTTCTCATCCTAAGAATCAAACTGTCATCAAATAACACATCTATTGTGCAGCTTATAGAAGAGGTGTGCTGTTACGTTCACCTGTACTGAAGGATAAAGTGGACAAAAAATTCTGTAGACTTGAACCATATTTAGTGCTAAAATGATAGGTCTTGTCCCAAATGGTATATTTGATGTGTACTTGTAGTGGTCTTGTGAAAGTCGTCGCAAGTGGAATCCGACCTTATGGTGTCCCATTTGACATTTGTGACCCTGGACCAAAAAAACAGTTTTAAGTAGCATGGGAGTTTTAAGTAGCATATATTTGTAGAAACAGCCAGAAATACATTGTATGGGTCAAAATGATCAATTTTTCTTTTATGCCAAATATAATTAAGTAAAGATCATGTTCCATGGAGATATTTCGTAAATTTTCTACCGTAAATATATCCAAACTTATTTTGATTAGTAATATGCATGGCTAAGAACTTCATTTGGACAAATTTAAAGGTGATTTTCTCAGTATTTCGATTTTCAAATAGTTGAATCTCGGCCAAATATTGTCCTATCCTAGCAAACCATACATCAATGGAAAGCTTTCGGATGATGTTTAAAAAAAAAAGACCCTCATGACTGGTTTTGTCATCCGGATCACATTTTAGGTTGAAGGGTGTCATGGGTAGGGCTGGGTATCGATTTACTGATTTGAATTCAATTTGCAAACTCTCTTTTTGAGAATCGATCCATTATGATTTCATTAGATGCATCATGGTAGTCTCGAAAATGGCGGAGGGCTGTCCCAGTAGAGGAGAAATCACTTTCTTTGCTCACAAAAAAGAGTTCCTGCTTCATAAAATTACGGTTAAACCACTGATGTGGCCTTGAACGTGGTAGTACCGTTGCTGTCTATGCAGGGTTAGAAAGCTCTCAGATTTCATCAAAAATAATATGTGTTCCGAAGATGAACGAAGGTCTTATGGGTTTGGAACGGCATGGGGGTGAGCAATTAATGAAAGAATTTTCATTTTTGGGTGAACTATTCCTTTAAAACTGCTTAAAAACTATCCACAAACATCATAGAATTGTAGCAATGAATTTTGCATGAATGAGCTACAAATTTACTTAAAAAATGTTAAAATCCAATTAAAGTGTACAAGGAGATCACCCAAAAAATGAAAATTCTGTCATAAAATATTCATTATCAATGTCCTTACTACCATTCTGGGCCTTGAATGTTATAGTACCGTTGCTGTCTATGCAGGGTCAGAAAGCTCTTGGATTTCATCACAAATATCTTAATTTGTGTTCAGAAGATGAACAAAATTCTTACAGGTTTGGAACAACAAGAGGGTGAGTGATTAATGACAGATTTTTCATTTTTGGGTGAACTATTCCTTTAATGACTAGCAGCAGCAAACAAAAATGCAATAATACGTTTCTTACAATCCCCACATCCTCCATTGTTTGGGTGTCCCGCCCCATCACTGGTGTAGCCAATGTTGTTATGTCTCAAACAAACATAATGCAATTCTGTTTGGTGCAGCTAGTGACACACTTCACTTTTCATAAGTGTTAAAAGTTTAAATGCGGATCCAATCCATTAGATGTGGACCCAACGCCTCTGTCATCGTAGAAAGAAGTAGTTAGTGAGCTCTCTGTCAAAGAGCATTGAGCTCTGAGACCCTCTTTCATAATAAACGGTTATATAGATGGAAGGCTGTGACAGGCCAAGCAAAGAGGTGAAAGGTCATTCCTGTGATATTGGATTGACCTGAAAGGTGATCAGAGACAGATGAAATGTCTCTGCTCTTGTTTCTCTAAAAATAAGTTATTTAACCCTTCTTTTTTTTTTTCAATTTCCCTTCTTCTTAAGTGCGTAATCTCTACGAAGAGATCCTTGAGAAAAAGGGAGGCAGAGAGACGTTGGCAACACAGGAAAAAGAGCCTGAGAAAGTCCCTGCAGGAAAAGAGCCACATCCATCACGGCTCCAGACCTCCTCTCCTCATCTCACTCTCTGTCCCATTCTCTCTCTACCTGATCTAGAAACAATGGCCATTTCCTGCTACTGAGTCTTGAGACTGGAAGCTGGAATGACAGAGTGAATAATCATGAGAGAGAGAAAGAGAGAGAGAGAGCGTGAGAGACTGTTCTGAAAGGAAAGAAACAAGAGGCCCAAAAGTTGACGTCACCTTTGTGTGTAAACGTGCACACGTGTGTGTACATGCATTACTTACATCTGTTTTGAAGGTCAGAATAATTTATTAACAGAACTGTACAAACATCCTTACAACAGACCACACAATGAAAAGCATTTCTCATATGTAGGGTTTTCTAGATAGATTCTATGCTTTCTATGGCTATAAAAGGACTCCTGAAAAAATAAGTAATAAAAAAAAAAAAAAATATATATATATATATATATATATATATTGAATTGAAACATATTTCATAGACTACAGTAAACTCACACACCATATATGCTGATTTGTGAGTGCATTGTTGTTGTTGTTGTTGTTGTTTTTCAAGTTGTTTGAATGTTTGTTTCACAAATCTGTTTGATTCTATTGTGAGTCAATTTGAATTGCAGTGAAGTGAAGTGAAGTCCTCATCCAGTAAATCTTTTTTTTCTTAGAATTGCATGAAATAAACTTGCAATTGCGAGTTATAAAGTCAGAATTGCTAGATATAAATTTGTAATTCTGGCTTTTTCTCTCAGAATTGTGTGATATAAACTCAAAATTGTGAGTTATAGAGTCAGAATAGCAGGATATAAACTCAACAATTTCGAGAAAGTCAACTTGCAAATGCGAGTTTGTATCTTCCAATTTTTTTGATCGCAATTCCAGGTTTGTATCTTGCAATTCTGACTTCTTTTTCTAACAATTCCGAGTTTATATCTCAAAATTCTGGCATTTTTCTCACAATTCTGACTTTTTTCTGACCAATTAGTTTTTTTTTTTTTTGTTTCTCGGAAATGTGAAATATAAACTTGCAATTGCAAGTTTTAAAGTCCAGTTCTGAGGGGGAAAAAATAATGTTTTCAGAATTGCGAGAAAGTCAGAACTGCGAGAAAAAAAGTTGCAAATTTGAGTTTGTGTCTTGCAGTTCTGACTTTTTTTTCTCACAATTCCAATTTTATATCTCACAATTCTGACCTTTTTCTCACAGTTCTGAGTTTTTTCTCGCAATTCTGACTTTTTTTTCTCACGATTGTTTTTTTTCTGAGAATTGTGTGATGTAAACTTGCAATTGCGAGTTATAAAGTCCAATTCTACGAGAGAAAAAAGAATGGTATGTTCTCAGAATTGCAAGAAAGTCAGAATTGCAAGAAAAAACTCGCAAATGTGAGTTTGTATCGTGCAATTCTGAATTTGTTCTCGTAATTACGAGTTAATATCTCGCAATTCTGACTTTTTTTCTCAATATTTTTTTCACAATTATTTTTTTCTCAAAATTTTGAGATATAAGCTTGCAATTGTTATAAAGTCCAATTCTGAGGGAGAAAAAAAGACTGATATGTTCTCAGAATTGCACAATTCTGACTTAATAACTTGGAATTGCATGCTATAAAGTCACAATTGTGAGATATAAACTTTTGAGTAATTCTGGGAAAAAATTCAGAATTATGAGTTTATTTCTTAGAATTAAGTTTATATCACGTAATACTGACTTGCAACTGCAAGTTTATATTTCGCAATTCTGACTTTATTTCTTAGAATTGCAAGTTTATATCTCTCAATTCTGAGAAAAAATTCAGAATTGTGAAATTTAAACTCGCAATTGCGAGAAAAGAAGTCTGAATTGTGAGATAAAAGGTCACTATCTTTATACATTTTTTATTCAGTGGCAGAAATGGGCTTCCATAAACAAGTGTACTTGTGTGCAAAGTATGTGTGCACAAAAAATTTCACACTGGAAAAAGCCTGCATTACCATGAGGAAATATTGACATACATAAACCAGATAACTGTAACACATGAACACATAGAAGTTTCACAGTAACTGTATGATCTCTGATTGTAAAGGTCTCTGAACATTAGAAAACTGGATGTGGACAATGAATACCATGGCTACCGTTAAACTCTTTTTAAATGCCTGTTAGCCTCATTCCCTGCATCCCTAAAGACCCCCTTAGGACCCCGCCACACTCTTTATACAACAAATACACACGCACAATGAAAGTTCCTCATGTTTGACTGATGTCCTGTAGCACAGTTAGATGTGATTGATCCGTTATATCCATCACCCTGGCTGTCTGGAGCACAGTTTGCTGTTACCCTCTCAGTCTCCACTCCCATTTTCATGCGGCGTGTGCGTGTCACTGTCACTAACCGCCCTTTTGTTTCTCACCTCGTCCATCTCACTGACGCTCAATGAATCAAGCTTTTAAAGTGGGCTGGGGTTTGCATTTGCACATGCATGTCTGCTCATGTCAAACACTCATATGAATATCGTTATGATCTGAGAAGCTGTTACAGGCTTCGTATCAGTAGGTGTATGTGCG
>JAHKKF010535132.1:0-34724 GCA_019740295.1 Labeo calbasu | reverse complement strand
GTGCCCTGATTTTGAACTTCCAAAATGTAGTTTAAATGCAGCTTCAAAGGGCTCTAAATGATCCCAGCTGAGGAAGCGAAATGATCGGTCATTTCGTCTTTTCTCGTCTGCGCGATGCGCATGCGTAGTCTGTGTAGTCCGGGTCAATACAAGGTATGTCAAAAAACTCCCATCTCATTCTTGTCCTACATTGTTTTTTGTTTTGTTTTTTGGTAAAGGGCATTTGATCTTCTTTGCATGTTCACTTGCGATGTAGGATGATTTTTAAGTTGAAGGAGAAAACGAGATGGGAGTTTTTCGACATACCCTAACTGTATTGAGTTAGTTCACACAGACTTAGACAAGACGAGCATTTGAGGTTAAAAAGTACATAAATTGTCAATTTGTTCAGAAAATGGCCGATTGTTTTGCTAGATAAGACCCTTCTTTCTTGACTGGGATCATTTAGAACCATTTGAAGCTGCATTTAAACTTCATTTTGAAAGTTCAAACTTGGGGGCACCACTGAAGTCCATTATATAGAGATAATTCCTAAAATGTTTTCCTCAAGAAACATAATTTCTTATCGACTGAAGAAAGAAAGACACGAACATCTTGGATGACAAGGGGGTGAGTACATTATCTGTAAATTTTTGTTCTGGAGTAAAAGCTTTAAAAGTCCTTTTCATTGTTAGTTTATGTTAACTAATGTAGTTCTAAATGTGGTGCAGGTGTGCGCCAATTCATGTGGCACTGAGGAAGAGCTTTGTCTCGAAAACATTTTGCACCTTTGCACATTTATTGCACTTTTTGCACGTATTTTTATGACCTCTGATGCAGCATTCAATAAAGATTTTTTGAAGAGGTATAAGCCTGGTATGCAACCGTGTGCGGATCTTAATTGTTTTATTGCTCCATGTTTTTTTTCCATCTACGCACCGGACTAACTTGGTTTTTAGATTTTGGACATTTGGCGCTGCTCCTTTTCTGTGACTTTGTAACTAATGTAGTTCTGTCATGACAACCCTCTGAGAGTTTAGCATGGTAATATACATGACAGTGTTTATGTGTTTGGTCTTTGTAGAATAGATCTGCTATGCTGCTGCTGCATGGTGCAGCAGAACAAATACTAAGTCTTGCTGTAAGCATGTAAGAAACACTATTAATGCATAACACACGAAATTACCTCCATATATTACATACATGAAATCAACCTGTAGCAGATCTAGACAGGTGGAGCTGGGGAAGTGAAGGGTTTCTGAATCGCTACAGCAATTGCTACAGCAAGCACTAGCTGTTTCTTTAAATGCTAAGCAGCAAGCTTATTGGCTACTGATGTGAAAAGAAACCAATCAGCTGTGCCATGTGAATAATGATGTTAGAACCTGTGCAATCTAGAGTTTCATGACAGAACTCTGTATTTAACTAATGTTAACAAATGGAACCCTATTGTAAAATGTAACCTAATAACGATTAAGATGTAAACATTAACGTGAGTGTTCAAAATATGCTAATGCATTTTACTTGATACAGTAGTTATACCACATGACATTATTTAAAATGTGCACATTTCTAACTCGCTACATGTCTTTTTAAAACTGAATTTCAGTAAAGAATGTTCTGGTTTATGCTGGTTTAGTACTCTTCTATTGGGTTGACTGGTCATCTAACATTCAGTTAGTGGACTAGTGAGGCTGCCTAATTTATCTAAGCTATATATAAACTTCAAAATTTTAGCAAAGGATAAATTCGGAACATCTAGCAGAGGGTTGTAGCAAGCTAACAGTTAACGACGTGCTTCAAATCATCAGCTGCGAGCAATATTTCTATAATTAAAACATATTTATGATTCTCAGCAGCATCTGGTTGACTCATAATTATACAGAACTTTTTTAAAACAGACTTCACAACTAGTCAACCCTGCAGCTCAGACAGTAAACCATGGCGCTGGCAATGCTAAGGTCAAAGGTTTGATTCCCAGGGATTGCATAAACTGATGAAACATATACCTTTAATGCAATTCTGCTTGAAGCTGGTAGCAATGCAGAAATTACACACTTGAGTGAACACTAAGCCTGTTGCAGTTGTTGGTAAGACGCTACTTTGGATGCCTTTGATGAATCTCTCAAGTCTCCAACACAAAGGCAAGCCATGAAACAACCACTGTGTGATTCTGTATGTACAGTAATGTGCACGTATCCCATAGGTCCTCGCAGGGCTTACGACGCACTCAAAGAGACAAGAGGATGCTTCTCAGACACAAGCCCTCGTGATGCCGCTATATCCAGAGCCCCCGATGACAGTGTTTCACCCGGATCACCGGCCCTGCACTGATTCACTGTGACGTGAGCAGCCTCTCCCTTCAGCTAGCGACTCTTTGTTTCATCTGGAGAACTTTCTTCAGTTTCTTTCCTTCGTGACCCTTCATGTGCCCTCAATGTATTTGTCAAAGCGCATCAGAGCGAGTGGGAGTCCTACAGGATCATTCACAAGAAAACAACCTGACTATACAGAGACGAGCTTAAGTAGCCATGAGGTAAGGACAACATAACTATACCAGATGGGTAGAGATTTAACGCAAGTGTCCTTAAAAGACTGTACCGAATGGTACGATTGTGAGAAAGGTAGCAGAATGACAGATTTTGTCCCCATCATTTTATGAAATAGCTTGCGGCAGGGATGAATCTAATACTGAGGGATTGTCGAGCAGGAGGTTTCGTTTCATTTGCGCGTGTATGTGTGTGTGTTAAAATGAGCAGTGATGTCTGCACTGGAATTTTCTGCTTTTAATAGGGATGTCAGTCGATAAAAACGGTACCCAGTTAATTACAGGATCACGTTAATCAGAATTAATTGTTTTTTAATTATGCAGGCTGCCTTGACTTCAGACAAAAATTTTAAGGTGGTACTTCAATTAACTTGTAGATGAGAATGTACACCTAGGGTTGGGTATCGAGATCTGGTTCCATTTTAGAACCGGTTCCAAATTTCCAAGAATCTGGTATTTGATTCCGCTTAATGATTTTTCAGAATGTATCTATGACAAAGGGTTCTAAAATGATGGCTTCGTATAAAAAAAATGTTCCTGTGGCTCAATTTGGGGGTGGGGGTAAGTTGACCCGAGTTAGTGGCTAAGATGAACCATCTGGATGAATACTGACCATCTAAATCTGATTCAAACCAATGTGAAATTTTAAAGATGATTTACCTTTAAAAATAAATTTAATTTTACAAACTGTCATACTGCTTTTCTTAAAGCTAACTTAAACAAAATAAAACCAATCAAATGAAGCTTAATTTTTAATCTTTAATTGTTTGCATTTCTGAAACAGTATGTTGAACACCAAAGTTTTAACCTTCCCAAAAACAGACTAAAGAGAATGTTTGTTGAGTAAAATGAAATAAAAACTAAATTAGAAAGAAGCAATAAACGTCACTGAAACTCATAAACATTTCACTCACAAGATTCTTGGCATGGTAGCTTTTCTGCAATGTCGCACACTATTAGGTGACTACAGGTGGAAAGATATATTTGATTATAATGTGATGAAAAGCATCTTCTGGTTCTCAAAGAAGGATTTGGCGCATTTGTACACTGTCCCTATTAAATAAACTACAAAATATGTAAAAATATGTATATACATGATAAACTAAACCAGTTGCGTAAAATCAAATTAAAATAGTTAAGTTAAAGTTTTGGCTCAACTTACCCCACAGCATTTGGCTTACTTTGCCCCATAGCTGTCATTTTGGAAAAAAAAAACTTGCTTGCTTACCAATTCAGGCTAATACTTAGCTAAATGATTTGCATGGTTTTATATGTTGCTAAGTCACCTATATGCATCATAAATATTTTTAGAACTGGATAAATTGCTTTGATGTAACAGCCATTACATCTGTTATGCTAAACTTTTACTTTGACAAGCCAAAAACTGTTTTTAATGTAAATGAGTGCATTACACTCCTCCCATGCGTTTCTCCTTTTCACAGTCTGGCAGAAATGATGTGTGATTCCAAAATACATGGTCACATGACAGTACAAGTGTATAGTTGACAAAATACAGGGGGTGGGTCAACTTACCCACTGGCTCAACTTACCCCACTCTCCATATATCCTCGTAAACACTGTGTTTTTTTTTTTTATTGAGTGAGCATAAACAGATGGGAAAGAAAACGCAATGCGTATTAGTATTGTTAGATCTGTGTGCGTTTGGTGTTAAAGAGACAGCAGCCTAGTAAATGTGCTGTGTGTCATTAATGTTAATCAAAGAACAAAAGAAAATCATTTATTGATTTTGATTGAAAATCTTTCATAGCGTTAATGAGGATTAATCTATATTTTATTTGTAAAAAGAAAACTATGCAGTTTCTAAACTTTTGATTTAAATTTCTGTACCTGAAATTTGTTCAGTTGTATTTATTTATTCTACAGTTATTTGATTTGTTTGTTCCTATTTTATTACTGACTGTTTACTCGTCTTTAACATTTAAATATTTGTCATTTCTAAAAGTCTAAAAGTTGTTTTTTTTTTTAAACTATAGGCAGAAATTCCTATTGTTATTCAGCTGCAACAGATATCTATGGTTGATATCTAAATGTTTGACTTTTCCTTCAAAACAAAACTAGGAATTGTTAAGAATCTTAATCGATAAGCAGAATCAGAATCAGCACCGATACCCATCAAATGATACCCAACCCTATACATGTTATTTTTCTTATAAAATTGACATATTTAATATTATACCATTTAAAAATGTGGGGTAAGGTTTTTTTTTATGTTTTTAAAAGAAGCCTCTTATGTTCACCAAGGCTGCAAATATTGTAATACTGAGAACAACTACTACAATTTAAAAATACTGTTTTCTATATAAATATATCTTAATTTCTGTGATGATAAAGCAAGAAACATGTTCTTATTGTTATCAATGTTGAAAACAATTGTGTTGCTTAATATTTTTGTGGAAACCATCAGACCTTTTTCGAAAGAACAGCATTTATTTGAAACTGAAATCTTCTGTACCATTATAAATGTCTTTACTGTCACTTTTGATTCATGTAATGTGTCCTTGCTGCCTCAGAGTATTAAATTCTTTAGAACAGAACTGTATATATTAAATTCTTTTGAACAGTACTGTATATATCAAAAATGTTCTTTGAAAGAAAACTGTGGTCATCCTCTCCGGACTTTTAAACTAGTTCGACAAGCAAGACTCAAAACATCAAACGCCCTCAAAAAAAAAGACCATTCTGATCGACCATCTTCACCCGCTATAAGTGAAATGGCTACCCTGGTCCACGAACTAGCACTTACCAGCATGGACATTCATGCTGGTCTAAGCTTGTGTTTTGAGGAAGGAAACAAACACTGAAACATCAAATAGATTTGTTTTACAAGATCACAGTCATAGATAGATAGACAGATCTGTTTTTGATAATCTTACGGCAGTAAAGACTATGCTAATAATTCTGATTACAAGTTTTGCGTGTTTTTATATTCCTGAACATGTAATTGAATATTTTAATGTTTAACTGAATAACTGAGAAACTTCAAGCACTGTTTATTCTTTGGTCGCCTTTGTTCTGTTGCTGTTATTTCTTTTATTGCATCGGGTTTGATTCTTTGTTCTTTTTGTTCTTTATTTTAACACTGATTGTTTACCTCTCTTGAATAATTTCTTTAAACAATGTTTACTTATCTGAGAAATACCTGAAGGCTAAATGTCAGTGTTTTAATGTGTTATTACTAATATCAAAAATGAAAAAAGAATGTGTTTAGTAGCATAATTGTTTTGCTGTTGGTGTGGTACTGAAATGAGTACGCAGAACTGTGAAATTTCACTGGGATTGGTACCAACTACTGAGATTTTTGGTCCGGTGACAACCCTCGTCATATGAGCACAGAGCCAAACGCAAACAGGCTTTCTGAGCTACACTGGATGAGGGCTGAATTTGGGATGTGCGCTAGTGTATACCGCATCAATATCTGTTCTCCAGTGCACTCACTTGGTATCTCTTTCTCTTTTCATCTCTCACCCTCTTTCAAATGCGTTTTCTTTTCCTTTGTATGACCTCATAATAAACAGATACCAACATGACAGGGATTTATTGTACAAAGAGCCTCTCTCTCTCTCTCTCTCTCAAACATGCTTCTCCATTGACCAGAATTGATTCTAATGGTGGACATGGTGAATACAGCCCGCTCAATACTGGAAACACGGACACTTATGGAAACATTTTGAGAGTGAGTTCAGAAGCGACGCTTTATACTAAAAATCTGAGGGGCAATTTAGCGTCAACGTGTGGCCGCAAGATTATCCGCGCCTGGCGAGAATTTAGCGCACGTGTTTTTGCAACGGTTTATATGTATCACAGCAATAAAGACTTTTATTAGAGTCCGCTTTCTTGCCCTCTTTGAAATGAAAATAAATATCTGCACGCAATCTCTTTTATCTCTGTCAGTATTCATTACTGCAAGAGGAGCAAATAGCAATGCGCCGCAGTTTTTCCATTTAACCTCACTAGCTCCGCTAACCCTCGCTAAATCATTCAGGGCACAGGCGGTGATGGAATTGACTTTTCTTGGGTCTTGTACCTCATTGTAATAACAACAGTCCAAATTAAATGCCGCTAATCTATTAACACATTAAATTGGTCAGTTTGTAAGACACACAATTATAGCCTAGCGGAGAAAAACAAAGCAAAACCAAATGTCATTTCCCAGGGCAACTCACTGCCAGCTTGAGAAGATCAATCATTGTATATTACAAAATAAATTGACTGTTTTATAAAAAACTATATTAAAATAACCATAATATTTGCATCACCCTGCAATGGGTATTCCACTCCGTCATTATTTTTTCACTCAGACATTCTGGAGACTCTTTACGCAGCTCTGTTTCAATTAAAGCTCACAGTGACATTACAAAACCTCCCAAAAACAATGAGAGAACCATTAAAATAGCCCATGCAGCAAATGATTTGCGTATTTTGATTCAGCGACAGAAAAAGTCTGGTATATGCAGCCTAACAGACGTGTTGCTGTTTATTCTGTCATCAATATTAATTAAACCACAATATAGTTAAGAAAAGGATGGATATCTTTAGTAGCTTTAATCAGTCCTCTAATTAAAATAATCATTATTAATGAATGTTTTATTTAATGATCATGCACTGAGGACGACCAACAAATGTTCTTGTTACTGGCTTGAATAATTACTTTTATGTTACAGTTTAATGTTCAGTGTTTAATTAAAAATACCAAAGGCTAAATGTCACTGTTCTAAATTTAAATGGTTAATATTTATTTGAACACTTAACATTTTAATTAAAGAAGTGTGCTCAACAGCACATTAATGTGCACTGAAATAGGTATGCTAGGTGTATTCACTAGTTTTAGTAACAATTTTGTAATTTATTTATTTTTTTTAATAAAGCTTGTGAACTTGTGAAAACCCCATTTTGAATCTTCTGAAGCTGTATTATGGGTGAGGAACAAGAAAGGAAAATTATGAATAAAATTTGGTCTGTTTTGATGATTTTTGGAGCTTAACTCATATAGCAGGATGTGCCCGATTCTGCAATGTGATCTCAGGATAATTAGTATGTATTTTACATAAAATGTGGTTCTACAAAACGTACATTTACACTCTACTAAAACGTACAATACTGACATATTTTCAGCATCTTAACATACAAATACTTACATATTTTCAGCATTTAACCTTACAATACTGACATATTGACGACACCTAAAAATGTATCTGAAATTGCAATATTAATTGTATTATTATAGTTATTTTGTTGCCATATCAATGGCCTTATGTTCAATTACATTAAATTGTTTACTCATTTACTTAATATGAAATGATAACATTTTTTTCTGTTCTGTGTGATTGCAATGTTAAACAAGACTACTTTAAACCATTAAAATGAATAACATTTCTGCAGTCGTTTAACCTTTACTTCATATGTAGTATTTACTTTGTTTGCCATGGGATGAAATTTTCTCAGACATTCTCTGAATGTCAATAGAAGTCTTTATTTAGTAATCTTCCTCTCCATCCTGAGCAGTGAGTTCAGCGACTGTAAGCATCAAAGCCCGCGTTAACTAATGTTGCCGCTTTAAGAAATGACAGGTTTTACGGCAGGATAATCGAATGCTCATTGGCCGATCGCCTGCATTCTTCACAGATTGCAACATGTCGTGTTTCTGGTGAAGTGTGTTCAGTGTTGCCAATTCCACGGTTTTCCCGCGGAATTGGGCTACTTTAACACTGTTGCTGTGGCTTGTTTTTCATGTCCGCTGGTTGAAGCGACCCCAATAACATAATATTTAGCCCTGGAATGCTCATTTTACCAGGGGAACCCACCAAAAAATTTTTATTGTACCCCCCAGAACTTCATTGGGCTAGTTTTGAGTAGCAACTGGACAGGTTTTGTTGTGAAAACCTGGCAACCCTGAGTGTGTCTGAATGATGTGCGTGTGCCTTCACGGAGTAAATCGGGATAATAATTTGAATAATAATTTCAGAGATTAACAATTTAAATTCTGCTCTGCACTTCACACAAACCTACCGTATTTCGTCAGAGAGGACTGCAGCTGCAATGTATCGACATTTGGATTACTTTTTGTACTGCTTTTGACATTTTTGCAATAAATAAATCTGTCTGTCATGTTTTTCTTATACTGTACAGAAATAGTTATGGTTAGGTTTAGAGGTAAGACTGGGATTAGCAACTATAAAAATATTTTAATGCTATTTGTAATTTCCAATTACATTTTACTTCCTTTCATATTCACTATAAAATGGGTAGGTTTAGGTCTGGAGGTAGGTCAAGGGGTCTTAAAATCTAAATCACTTATTGATAAAATAATTAAAAAAAGGCATTGATTTGAATATTTTAATGATATAAAAGATACATAAATGTTTTACATTTTTTAGCTGAAAATATGTAGCGATTTGCACATTTTAAATGTTGAAATACGAAATTGTACATTTTAGCATCAATAAACACTGTGCTTGTAAATGTTACGTATTAATACCTACATCTAAACAATGAACCCAGGCTGGATTCCGAATATAGTGTTTGGAAAGGAAATGACGTGTACTACGGAAGCCCTAAAGGGAATAAATACGAGATGGGAGGAAAAAATAGATTTCAGTTCTTTCCCTTGCATTGCGTGCATCAGGGAGCCACTATTAATATGCAGGGCATTAAATCACTTTTAAATGTGCGCTTGCTTTTTACTTTCACTTTCAAGATTCGCGAACACACATACTCTGTGCATACCATGGAGCGGCAGTATTACCACACATTTTACAAGATTAGCAGGATCTGCAAATCATCCGCCATCGTCCTGTCAGTCATCTGTAACAGACTAATGCCAGCAAGCGGCTAACCATGTCCCTTTAGTGACTCCGTAGAACATATTATTCATTTTCTGTGCCTTTACGAATATGGATTCACTATTTGGGCATAATCCCTAGTAACTATGTAATGTTGTTGTACGCCTGAAAATTCATAAATTATCCTTTCGAGTTCCACTGAACAGCATGTGGGTTTAGAGCAACATGAGGATGAATAAATAGTGACAGAATTTTCTTTTTTTGGGTGAACTTTCTCCTTCTAATGCCACGACTGATTATGCGTGATAAATACTGAACGTGTGAGCGGAAGAACTTTTGTAGGGAGTGCGAACGGTGAATCAACATTTATATATTCTTGGTATGCCTTGTACAAGTACTCTCACACATATATGTGAACACACACGTACCAGTTTCAGAAACACACCAGGGGCTCGTGAGTTTCCACCTCAAAGCAGCAGTCAATTTGTTTTGCAATGAAGGTGCGATGCAAAGAAACATCAAGCGCACGAGACGGCTGCAGGGCCGCTCGCTACGTCGCTAGCATTTGAAGAAGCGCAGACGAGATGGAAGACAGTGAAATAAGAGGGAAAGGAAGAGAGAGAAACACAAGTGACATCAAACAGCCACACATTCCCGCACGCGCCGAGTCTGGGCTGGTGGGGAGAGCTCAGCGTTTGTCCTAATCAATACCCAGCACAAGGCATTGAGATGCAGCCAGGGGCTCCCAGCCAGGCAAACGTCCAGGCCGACTGCCAAAGGATGGAGGAAAGAGTGCTGGGGAGGAGGGGGGTGATGGGACAGGAGACAACTTCACAATCTGAAACATTTCCATCCGTAGCTGCGATGGGTGTGCCACGCTTTCAGAAATGTCTTCCTGTCACTTATGGGGAGGGCTCATTGGAAAGAGATTGTGGATCTGCACTCAGGATCCAAAATAGGTCTTTTTTATAGTGACCCTTATCCTATTAAACTTCAAATTGTGGTTAAGGACATATTAAAGGAGGAAGTTGTAACAATTGGTTGTGTTTACTATTTTAGAAAAATGTTTTAGAAACTGGATGAATGGATAGATTGTAGTTTACATAAATAGAACAAACCGTAACTGTGACAAAAGATACATTTAAGCTGCAAATACATTGATTTTATACAATCAAAATAAAATGTTGTGAAAATACACTGCAGGCTACTTTTAAATGGCTTCTAAATGTCAATGTATCAAATCTGCAATACAAAAAAACAAATCAAACCGAACTACGTTTGTGCATAATTTTTAGTATTTATGTTAAGTCTATGTGATATTACATTACTTTATTACGACAGCGTTCACAACTAGATTATTATAGTATTGCGAAAGAAAATTGACAGATTTTGAAAGCTGAGACTTTGTTTTATATTAACAGTACCAAAAGCACAAAGCTTATTGCTATTATTGGGTGGCTGGCACACTACAAATAGGCTTAATGAATGCAAAGACGTGAAATATTATTTCCAAACATAATGTGCTTGCGAGTATAACACATGGTATGATTTTCCAGAAATTCCAGTCCTAATCCAACTTTAATTGCTACGATTTAATTCTTGTAATTTCGACTTTATTGTCGAAGCATTTCGACTTCATTCTCGAAACATTTCGACTTCATTCTCGCAATATTTCGACTTTATTCTCCTAATTTTGACTTTATTCCCAAAATATTACGACTTTGATCTCGTTATTCTCGATTTAATTTTTTTTTTTTAACATGGCACTTAAAACGCTGTTGTACTTTATGGTATATAGTGCATGTCATAAAATTACAAAATGATAGCAGTAACATTTTCAGTCAAGATTAAAATTTTAAAATAATACAATTATTATTATATTTTACTTAACCTCGTTTGCATAATATTTTGACTATAATCTTTTTATACTACAACTTTATTCTCTTCTTTTAACTTAAATGAGAAGTCAACGTTACAACTTTATTTTAAAAACTTTATTGCTTTTTCCATAAAATGACTTGAACAATTACTGATAAAACTTTATTCCTAAAATATTATGATAAAACAACAAATACGTCATCGAACATCTATGAATGCAAGAGTCTGCAATATTTTTGGTCCATTTTTTTGTAAGCAAAAGACTAAATTTTAAGTGTATATACTGTATCTACTAAAAGTGTGTTTTGTAAACTTTTAGGAGTAAACTAGCATTTAGAGTGTAGATGCCCTCAAAGCAGACAGACGTGGACTAAAAGCCAATTTTGCAAGACCTTTAAAGCGTTAAAATCTGTAAAAGACTACTCAAAATGATTCGCAGCAGAGCTCCGTGTTGAGAGCTTTTTGTGCTACCGAGAGAAAGAGCTCTGATGAACGGAAAGCAAAAGATTGTTTTATGGGTTTTATGGGTAAAATTATCCATGTTACGATTGGCCGGGCTTGGATTGAGCACCTTTTTTGAGCACGGACGGCCAGAACAACAGCGCTCAGTCTTTTGTGCACATAAATGGGTTCATAGCGCTGGAGCTTTTCAGAAAAAAACAAGGCTTGCATCTCCTTTGCTTTCCTCTCCCCCTCCGCCTCCCCCCTTTTCAATCTTTCTATCAATGTCTCTATCATACGGTCGTGTTGCCACTTTGCTTTTTTATTCACAACACAAGAATGCACTCCCAGTTTCCCAGGAGGATGACGCTGAATAAGGGAAAAGATGTAGAGGGCTTTGTTTCTAGCTGCTGTTTCCCTTCAGTCAAGCTTTCTGTTGTTTAAATGTTTACACTGAACAGCCCAGAGGCTTGAAACAAGCTTGTATGCAGCAGGAAAATGACACTTTGTCAGGATTTCATCACATTTTCTCCTTTCCAAAGCAATTCTGCCATGACAAGATCGCTGTGAAAGATTTGCTAATTTCATTTCGATGCTAAGCATGTCAGTGGCCAAGGTCTCTTCAGAAGACACTCACTGCGTATTGCGGCTATTCAGAAACAACCTTCGCTACATAAAGACTGTGCATGTATAAGGACACCAGCCATTTCCACTCTGACTCGTGCAAAATTTGCCCCGAATTTCTTAACAAATTATCTTCAAGCAAATGCACACGCAGAACGTTTATTAAGCCTATAATGCCACTGGCATTTTCCCCTCTCTGTTGCAGTAAACAACCAGAAAATGAAAACCAAATTCACTCAAGCTGATGCTCTTTTATTTAAACTAGCCCTGAAATAATGAGTTTCCTCCAAAGGCAGGAATTTCATTATTGACATCCTTCTCATCAAGCATTCAATCTTACAGCATTCAGCTTCTGTTTCCACCCACCTTAAATATCAAATGATTTGCCTGTGAAACAGAATTGTAAAGATTCTATTACAGCTTTCTTTGGTTTGTAAATTGATTTGAGCTCAGGTACAGAACAAAGCCTTATCCTTAAAAAAAAAACAAAAAAACTTAGGCTTGATCTCATCGGTTAATTTGTTCTTTTAATCCCACACGGTCTTGATTACGTCAGCAGGACTGCTGTTAGATTTTAAAAAAAGAATATGCAAACAAATGCTACAATGTTACCATATTGGACTAACACCTAATGATTTTGTTCACACAGAGTATAACAACTTCCCAGTCAAAAATGACCAGCCAACTAAAAACAGCTCAGTCATTTTTTTGTTATGCTTAATTATTACCAAATATTTTATTCAGTTGTTTTGGCCTGTTTTCTTTCAATTATCCCAGATGTTGTATTTCTTTTTCAGAACTGATTGATCACATGAACTTATACACCTCCCTTTTTCACTGAATATTGTTTTTCCACAAACAAAGTATAAAAGGCTGGTCATTTTTGACCGGGAACAACAAATTATAGCTAAAGGATTTTCTGCACAGCACAAAGGTTAGAAAACTAAACAGGGTCAGTTTTGTATGTTGTCATTAAATAATACATCAAATTGAATGATATTGTGGCTGGCATCCCAGTAAGCATTAAAATGTTTCGACAACATTTCACAGTGTTGCATTTCGGTTGCAGTTAGGTCATGTTGCAGCACAACATCGAAAAAAAAAGATCTGGAGGAGAGAAAAATCCTGCACGCTGCAGTAAATTGCAAGAAATATGAAGCGTTTATTGAAACAGCCTGTCATGTATGTGACCTTCATCAGCCATTTTTTGTTCACTCTTTGAAATATTCTCTATGTCCAATGCACCTGCCTGCAAATATTCAGGTATCTATGTGTGCGTGTGTGTTATATATCCATATACGGTCACATTCTCACTATTAAATAATTATTAACTATGACGTTTGCCTTAATAAACTCCTAAATTGCTGCCTATTAACAGTTCGTAAGTTAGAGTGTTACGTTTTTTTAAGTTTTAAGGGATCTAAAATATGGTCATGCAGAATAAGGCATTAATATGTGCTTTATAAATACTAATAAAATATGTTAGTAATATGCATGCTAATAAGTAATTGTTCCCGAAACTAAAGTGTTACCCCAACCCCATACCTAAACTTAACAACTACCTTGCTAACTATCAATAGGCAGCAAATTAGGTGTTTAGTGAGGCAAAACTCACAGTTAATAGTAAGAATTGGTTTCTAAACTAAGGGGATTTTTCTTTAAGTGACTTTGAAATGTCAAGGTAATGTATCTGTACAAAAACCAAACTGCAATGCCTTATTTAGCTTTTCAAATAATGTATCTGTGCATTTTTAAAAAATGCAGCGAAAATACTGTTGTATATAGAATGTGTGTTTTTTAGCAAAATAAAACCAGATCAAATGATACCATTTTTGGAAAAGTTTGTTCGCTTTTTATTTCAAATTTAAAGGCAACTTTAACAATTTATCAGCCTGCCAAAAAAT
This sequence comes from Labeo calbasu, assembly GCA_019740295.1. Classification (NCBI taxonomy): domain Eukaryota; kingdom Metazoa; phylum Chordata; class Actinopteri; order Cypriniformes; family Cyprinidae; genus Labeo; species Labeo calbasu. The sequence continues at coordinate 20,550 of JAHKKF010535132.1, read as the reverse complement.
TGCACTTAAGTAAATTGTAATTATTCATATTAATTTGACTTGGAAGAGAACAGTGGAAAAGATGTTTTGAATGGGTACACTAGAAATAAATAGCTCACTCATGCAAATATCAAGCAGTGCATATAAACACACACATAGCGAGTCTGACAGGAGGCCAGGTTTTTCTTTTTGAAACAGTGGTGTATTTTTTACAGCATTCAGTATTGAATTTTTCTGGGGTCTTGTACAATATCTCATTTTATTAACAATGGTCGCTAATTCTCCCAGTGTCATTAATCGTATACACATTCAGATGGTCACAAGACTCTCACAGTTAAACCCTGCACACAAGACTAGACCAGCATGATTTCTATGCAGGTTTAGTGCCGTCTAGCTTGTAATCCAAGCTTTTGAACAATGACTTCTTGACAACAACATCCCACAGTGGAGACCTGCATTCAAAGCACAACATATGCAGTGATGGTCATGAAAATCCCTGAACAACACAAAATGTAACACATCGTCACCTCCATCAGATCACTCCTCATAGATGCATTGACTATTGTATAAACACTACACAGCATCAGCCTTCAGCCTACACAACCATCTACCAACAAGTGCAGTGCTATGTTTGGATGTGATACATACTGAAGCTGTGAGTTAAACACTTTGAGAAGAAACATTTATGTGTTCTCGACATAAATAATGTTGTAGTAAAACTAAACGCTGCAGCAATATTAAGAGAGCAGCCGATTACGAAACTGAAGGGTTCTCATTATCATCATCAAGCGAGCAGCTTCCAGCAGCTGGTCGTTGACAGAAACTGCTTCCTTACTGATTGGAGCCAGCCTGAGATTCCGGAGCCAAATGATGTTTGTAAAAATCCACAGGATTCGGTTTAACACAGAATTTTAAAAAGGTTTATGAATTAAAGGAGAAGTCCACTTCAAGAACAAAAATTTACAGATAACGTACTCACCCCCTTGTCATCCAAGATATTCACGTCTTTCTTACTTCAGTCGATAAGAAATTACGTTTCTTGAGGAAAACATTCCCGAGTTTTTCTCCATATAGTGGACTTCAATGGTGCTCCAAAGTTTAAACTTAGAAAATGCAGCTTAAATGCAGCTTCAAAAGGCTCCAAACAATCCCCGCCGAGGAAGAAGGGTCTTATCTAGCAAAACGATCTGTCATTTTTTAAACAAATTGACAATTTATTTACTTTTTAACCTCAAACGCTCGTCTTGTCTAAGTCTGTGTGAACTTTTTTCCTGGTTCAATACGGTCAATACAGTCAGAAAAACTTCAACTTCAAAATCATCCTACATTGCTGCAGAAGTACCGACCCAGTGTTTACAAAGTAAACATGCAGAGATGAACAAAAGACGCCCTCAAAACAGCGAAGTAGGGCGATTTTGACGTTGAAGAAGTAAATGAGACGGGAGTTTTTCGTCATACCCTAACTCAATTGACCCGAATTACACAGACTACGCATGCGCATCGCAGAGATAAGACAAGACGACCGTTTGAAGTTAAAAAGTAAATAAATTGTCAATTTGTTTAAAAAATGACCGATCACTACATTTAAACTGCATTTTGGATGTTCAAACAATGGGGGCACCATTGAAGTCCACTATATGGAGAAAAATGTCCTCAAGAAACATAATTTCTTTTTGACTAAAGAGTGACGCAGTAGAGATGAAAATGTGGAATAAAGTCATTATTTTTGTTTTCTTTGTGCACAAAAAGTATTCTCGTAGCTTCGTAAATTTACAGTTGAACCACAGATGTCACACGGACTACTTTGTCGATCATCTTGGTACTTTTCTGAGCCTTGAACGTGGTAGTACCCTTGCTGTCTGTGGGAGGGTCAGAGACCTCTCAGATTTCATCAGAAATATTGTGTTCCGAAGATCAACAAAGGTCTTACGGGTTTGGAACAACATAAAGGTGACTAACTAATGACAGAATTTTCATTCGTGGGTGAACTATGCCTTTAATCCTTGTTTGCATCAACTATTGAGACAGAATCAAACCCAATAACAATGGCGTAACATAAAAAGACACTCATTTGCGATACAATAACAAAATGGCTTCTTTCGCTCGCAACGAACGGATAGCAAACAGTCGGATATCTTTGGGGACTGCATTAGGAGCTGGCATTTCATGGATGCAATGCTAGATCTGACTCTCGTTGGCCTGACACAAACACTGACAGTCATACCCCCTCAGGCTCACTGCAATTACTAGGCAGGGGCCCTAAAGTCTAAACTTATCTGATTATATTTCCATTCTGCACTATCCAAACAGTTTTACCGCTCGAACGAGTCCGTTTAAAAGCCTCCTGGAGCGAGATACAGGCTCCGTACAGTCAGTCTACAGGTTCTCTAATATTAGGCTACAATCGCGTTTGGTCTCGAGGCAGATTAACGGGAGCCACCGCTCTGATAAGAAGCAAAGTTTGACATCCAGTAATGAAAAAACAGACGGAGCCTTCCAGAGGTCGACGTGCCTCATTTTGAGCCATTTATTCATTCCTCACTCTACTGGCTGTATGAATAAACATCAGCAGACTGCAGCGGCGAGGAACGAGGAAGAGCTACCGCGTTAGACTGCGTGGGATCGCAGGAACCGGGCTGTCAGTCTGTTTCACCTGGGGGCCTTGCGCTGGGGCAGAAAACGCCGAGCGTTTTGTCAAAAATTCACGAGACATCTGTTGCCATGCCGGGACCTTGCTTCGAAGACGTTTAATTAAATAAGTGTCACGGCGCGTACAGATAAATATGCCGCAACTGGTGCACGGGCGCATAATTATGACAGGGCATCTAGGGAGCTGCGGTCTTCCATGCTCATTATGGCCCATCTGGGACATCAAAAAACAGCACTCAAGTCCCATGTGTTCATATGGGAACATGCTTTTACTGGTGCCCTCAAAGGAGGGGAACATCCGCATGGTGGCGAATTTAAACTACCGCGACTGTGGCTCGAATTTCCTTGAGCAATAAAGCAAATGGGTCAGATTTGCGTGACTCGGTCGATGAGTATGAATGAAATGCGGCTGACGTCTTGACATATGCCTGCGCGCACACGTTATCCCGCCTAAACAACGGAGCAGGCAGTTTTAATCGCATAAAGATGTGGATTCAGCCCGAATTCATTTTTGTAAGCATGGAGGATTATCAAATATAATCAGAAGATTTAAAGATGGCTGACAGCTGTCATACGATGCAACAAAGTGCCACCAAGACATTGTTTCGAAAATGCGATACAACAGTCAGGATTAGTTCAAAATCCAAAGAATAAACTGTCCACACACACACAAATGTTCTGAGGCATATCTGTGCTTTTCTTCGAGAGTTCGAAAGGCATTTCTGCACTGGTTTAATAGCAGCACTCTCCGAAGGTGGTCAGCCTCACGAAGGGGTTTCTGCTTTTCAATGAGCGCAAAATAAGTGTCACCCCGTTGGAGTCGTCTCTTTTTGCAGACTCTATCAGGTATCCCGGTGGAATTAGAGCCCAGATCGCTATTAAACGCAGCATGAGAAACATATTCAGCCTTTGGGTGGAAAAAACAAGCACCTCCGCGTCCCCAGAGACCTCTTCAGCTTCTGAGCCCTCCTAATTTATGGAATGCTCCATGTTCCCCACCCTCCGCAAGGATGACTGATCCCATTCTGCTGTACCCCGCGCCAGTCACGCTGATACTCATTAGCGGGAAGCTTCAGAACAAATACGGAGGCCCCGTGGGGGGAACGTTGGGCGTCAGAGGCTCGACGCTCCCCGATGGTGGTTAATGCCACCCTCCGTGAAGGAAAGAGCCTCCGACTTGCTGCTACTTCTTCTTTTTGCCACCCTCTGTGATAGGTACCCATTTGGTCTTTCGGGGCAGCAAATCTGGCAGCTTCAAGTGGAGCCGAGCAATTGATCACCAGAGAAAGACTTGAGGTGAAAAGGGTTCAGAGAGCTTTTTCTACCCATTGACCAAAGTGCTGGGTTTCCTTTTAGTCACCGCTAAGCTTCCTTAAAGCTGTCCAAGGGCATTGAAAGTACACTTAAGGATGAAAACAGGGATCTGATCAATACGAGGAAAAACAAAGCTGCCCTCAACAGCTCTAAACAAACATCGGACAGACCTTGTCTATAGTGCGTACGCTCCATGACAGGATGGTAATAAGTGTCAGCAACATCGTGCCATGCATAATGGGGATGCTTCTCAGATAAGATAGGGGGTCATTTATACCCCAATGTGGCCTGTTCAAAGGCCGACACGTAAAAGGATTATGCCGCTTTTAGCACTCCAACGCTTAGGCCATTGTAATTATCAGATGCACCTCAGCCTATCCATGCCTCTTCACAGTGAATGAATCACCAGTGCCAGTACTTTAAGATCTGTCAACCAGGATGGATCACTGGGCTGTATATCAGCCATCTGCCTGCAGATGCCGAGGCCATTTTTACAGCAGCTAATAGATGAGAAATGCACCCCGTGGACAGAGCAGAACACCTTGTCAAAAGGTAAAATACCCTCAGGAGCAAACTGGATGAACAAGCAATGGCATGACACTCTGGGAGATAGATAGAAGATTGATGCAATTATATTGTTGGTTTATGTAGTTGGTCAACAAGCCAATTTAAATCAACATATCATCATACCATCTCACTTGCTCATATGCTTTATTTTTTTATTTATCTGGATTAATTATTCTTATTAATTGCTATAATTGTGGATCCCATTAGGGATGTTCAGGTCAACAAGTGTCTTTTCAAACCAGACTGTATGACTATATATATATGAAAGAGAGAGTATAACAACAATTTGTATTATAAATATTATGCATATATTCTAAAAATGAATTTTTCACAACTTTTACTTAAAATATGCAATATAGTAAGTATTTTTTTACTAAAGAACAACAACAAATAACTAGATAATGTGCATTATCCTTTCACAAGGCTTTCTGTAGATTGTGAACTTTAGGAACTGACATGGTAAAATGACCGTTACTGTTAATCTGACAAAAGCACACAGTTCTTAGCCGATTAACTCACATCGGCCAAATATCAGCAGACTCATTGTATTTCCGCCTACCAAATTGTCAAGACAGCATGGTAATTGAAATAAGATGAATCAAAACAAATTAATTTATGATTTTCTTTCAGCTAAGCACATGACGTTGCTTAAAAAGCTTGTATCCATTATTGTATTTTGGCATTTATGTCATTTTCTAAGATCTGATCACAAATGAGCTAAGATAAATGTCTTGTTCTCCAAACAGACATCTCTTTTCAAACTTTACCCAATGTGTAAGTGTGGTCTAGTAGCGACTAACACAAGTGAACTCTAATGTGCAGTATTCAGTATTGATGCTGGGTGCCTGTGATCTCTACATCCCATGGGATTGTTCTACAAGTGATGGGGCATGTTGGCCATAGCTAGAGACCACAGGGTATTGCTTCAACCACATCTGCCAGGTTATCGCCTACAAATTCACAGCAGCATACTACAAACTTCATTGTTAAATAATGAATGCTTTATTCCCAAAGGAATACTAATAATATCGCTATGGATAAGTTTAAATCTTCAGTCTGGAGATGTCATCTTAACCAGTATGCTATTTTCGATTCATGTTTGATCCCGTTAGAATTGGTTCCAAATTATGACTGGAATTCCATTAGCATTTAGTAAGGATTCTTTCCATAAATCACACACATCACTGACTCGTAAGCTCGGAGTCTCAGGGGCCACTATAAGATCGGAGACGCTTACCTTGCGCCCAAGTGTTACTGATGAATGAAAACATCAGAATCCATCCGGCGCTCCACTTCAGAGTTAACGCGCGTCTTGACATGATGCTCCGACACGTCTGAGAGTCCGCAGCACGCGTTCGCCCGCGCCGCGCTGGATACATGTTGCGCCGTAGTCCCGGTTTCCCCAAAGCGATGCGAGACACTGAGAGCGTCGCTCCCGTGCGTCCAAAACCAGCGCTTAATGAGGAGGAGTCTGTAAATCAGTCTGTACGCGTCAGACGCCAATAAACTGCTGCAAAGTCCGATGAAGCAAAGTTTAAGAACTGTACAAACAGCACGACTTCAAATGATAATCATTTTTTCTTTTGTTAATTATTTATGCGGGTTTATTCACAAAAAGTTAGGCAATACGAATTGTTAATCTCAGAAACCTTTCTGAACTGGCTTCAGATGAATTCATTCATTTGCGTTCAATGGAGTGAATTGATTCCGCTGCATCCCTGCGCGTCATGAAGCATCTCTCAAAGTGGATGTTATGAAAAAAAAAAAACACTATAAAGCCACTGCTGGAGAAAAGTAAGCACTGAAGTAATGGAGTCTCGATGAGGAAATATTCCGTCCGGTATCTTGGATGTATTCCCCAAAAAATGCAGTGTCCGTGTCCTTTCAGTACTGCGAGCAACAATGTATGAGTGTCTGATAACTCAGGGTTGAAGCTGAACTCCTTTACTGCGGGATGTCGCCACCATGCGGCGGATGGGCGAACCGCATCTTCCTATTACGGCGTATTTATGTTTATAATAGATCCATCTAACATTGTTGAAAGTTTGGACGTCTATACTGCGGTGAGACCATGTTTAGGAAAATGTCAAGGGTTTATAACTCAAACAAGCAGCGAGCTCTGCTTATCTTCGAACGTTTTATTAATTACTAGAGAGTTGCAATTAGTTCAAGCTGTCCACAATTTCCCACCGGATGCCAGAATTATAACTCCGTGTAACTCCACAGTGCAAGTTCTCTGTTTGCCAAGAGAGCACAAGCTCATAGAGCAACATTATTATTAGTGGCTCTCTTTCTTTCTCTCTCTCTCTCTCCCCCCACTCTCTCTGTGAGACCGCAGGCTCAGTGTAAGCTTTGATCCTGAGGACACAAATCTGGTTTTAAATTCCGAACAGATCCACAGACTACTGCACTCGTTACCCAAGCATGCTATGACTCACGTACTGCACAACTGTTCAAGTTACATCCAGAAACCGCATTCATTCCCACACTGAGCAGGAGGCAAAAATCAAAATGATAACTCACATTCTAAATATAAGCATGTGAGGTGTTGCTTTACCAAATGTGATTCACTCCTTCAGTGCATGGTAAGATGGTTGATGGTGGTGATACTGATAGTAGCGTGATGATTGTGATAGTGGTGGTAGTGACAGTACTGGTGGTGATGATGATGGTAATGAAGATGTTGCTGGCAATGATAGTTGTGTTAATGATGCTGATGATACTGTTGATGATGATAATATTTGTGTTGATACTGATAGTGTTGGTGTTGATGGCTGTAATGAAGATGCTGATTGTGGTAATGATAGTGATGGTGGTGATGATGATCATGGTGGTAATGAAGATACTCCTGGTAATTACAGATGTGATTGTGGTAATCATGATGGTGTTGATTATGTTGATTTGGTAATGGTAGTTGTGGTGATGATAGTAATGGTGGTAATGATGATACTGTTGGTGATAATGATAGATGTGGTGATTATAATGTAATGATGAAACTGTTTGCTGTGCTGGTTATGATAATGGTTGTGGTGATGATGGTGGTGGGGATGAAGATACTAATGGAAATCATGAACGTGTTAAGGATGTTGTAGTTGGTGTAGTGGTTGTAATGGATACTGTTGATGATGATAATAGTTGTGTGGATAGCAGTATTGAGGGTGATTATGATGATGGTAATAATGATAGTGACTGATTAAGATTATGTTATACTCCTGGTGATGAAAGATGTGATGGTGGTAATCATGATTACCAATGTCAGTACTGACATTGTGGTAATGATAGTGATAATGATAAAAGGGTTGGTGATCATAATATTTGTGTTGATTTTGATTGTAATGATGATAATGATGGTAATGATGTTTGTTATGTTGATGGTTGTAATGACAGTTGTTGTGATAATATTGATGGTGATAAAGAGGATACTGCTGGTAATCATAGATGTGATGGTGGTAATTATGATGGTGTTAATGTGGTATTGATAGTGGTAATGATTAAACTGTTGGTGATCATTATATTTGTGTTGATTTTGATAGTGATGATGATGGTTGTAATGACAGTGGTTGTGATGATATTGATGGTGTTAATGAGGATACTGCTAGTAATGATAGATGTGATGGTGGTAATCATGATAGTGTTAATGTTGTGGTAATGATAGTGGCAATGATTAAACTGTTGGTGACCATAATGTTTGTGTGGATTTTGATAGTGATGATGATGGTTGTAATGACAGTGGTTGCAATGATATTGATGGTAATAAAATACTGCTGGTAATGATAGATGTGATGGTGGTAGTCATGATAGTGTTAATGTCGTAATGTTAGTAGTAATGATGAAAATGTTGGTGATCATAATATGATGATGATGATGATGATGATAATGATGGTATGTTGATGGTTGTAATGACAGTGATTGTGATGATAATGATGGTTGTAATGAAGATATTGCTGGTAATAATAGATGTTATGGTGGTAATCATGATAGTGTGATTATTTTGATGTGGTAATGGTAGTTGTGGTGATGATAGTAATGGTGGCAATGATGGTGTTGGTGATTATGATAACTATAGTAATTAGAATAATGTAATGATTACACTGTTAACTGTGTTGGTTATGAAAATGGTTGTGGTGATAATGATAATGAAGTTGGTAATGAAGATACTGCTGGCAGTAAGAATTGTGGTGGTGGTGATGATGGTGGTAATCATGATAGTATTGAGGATGTCAGTGTGGAAATGATAGTGGTTATGATGATGCTGTTGATGATACTAATATTTCTGTTGATGATAGTATTGGTGGTAAGGATGATAGTGACTGATTATGATTATTTTATATGCTGGTGATAATAGATGTGATGGTAATCACGATAGTGTTTTTTTTTTTTTTTGATGTGGTTACTGTTGGTTATGATAATAGCTGCATTGATTATGATAGCTTTGATGATGATGATGTTGATAATGATAATAGTGATTGATAGTGGTAATGATAATGGTGGCAGGAATGAAGATACTTCTGGTGAATATAAATGGGATGTTGGTAATCATGAGAGTGTTGATTACGTTGATTATGTTATGTTGATAGTGGTGGCAATGGAGATACTGTTGGTGATGATGGTAGTTGTGGTGGTGATGGTGGTACAGATGTAAATGATGGTGTGCTAGTGATGATGTTTAAAACTATTCTGAATACAGGTGAGCATGTCTGAAGGTGTGTCTGTGCTCTGTAAACACTGTTTTAAGGGATTCTATATAAATAAAGCTTTACTTACTAGTGATGTTGTGAAAATGATGATGATAGTGAAGATTGAGATGATGACAATAGTAGTGATTTTGATGGTCATGGTCATGATGCCACTTGATTATTTTGATGAATAAGGCTGACTGTGATTCATTAAAATATGAAATATATATATAAATATATATTCTTCAACCCTCAGGGGATCCGCCTCTAAATAAACATTTGCATGTTCAACAGATTGCCTATTGTTTTTAATGAAGCAACATTCACTGCTTAATATGATTAACATGTGAGCTGGGGCAGAAGGAGAACAGAAACCAAATAAACCTCATGAGTGATGCTGACTGGCCCTTGAACTGTTGACTGCGAAGGTGGATGAGGCAGAAGTGAACCATATTGATTAACACACACAATGCTGCGCTGCAGCTTTCAAGAAAAGCATTTCTATATTAATGAAGGAACAGAGAGCTCACGGCATGTGGGACTGCTCCGCAGTCCATGCTGTCGTGCTCTCCTGACGTCTCGTCAGAATCGCATCGCCTCAGCAGCAGGGTTCCCGCGCTTGCCAGAGTCGCGTCGAGCTGCGTTTCTCATGGCCCGTTTTAATGATGTTCAGATGATGAGACTCGCAGGCTGGGTGGCAGCTTTCCGCTCCCAGTCTGATGCAGACGCAAATTGCGCCTGTCTTGCCGTTATTATCCTGCTGTGCACTGCACCCAGGTAGACATGGCAGGTGGAAAGAAACACTAGTTAACTGGCAGGGGGAATAGGTCCTGCACCATGTCTTGATGTATGTGTTCTGTTTGACTTAGAATAGTACAGATTTAAAATGAATGAATAAATTCATACAGTAATGGGGTAGGCGGTATGACCAAAATCTTACATCATGCTATGAGTAATTTTATATCACTGCTTTTTTTCCCCCCTGGACATTCAAAGAAAAATGGTGTGCATACTGAAAAATGGTGTGTACATATGTAATAACAATGAGCTTTCTGGCCTTTGTTTTTCCATTGTGATTATTTAAATAAACTCTTCAATTAAACGCATTCTAAATGAAAGATACATCATCTCATTTGGTTATTCTCCAAATATCAACTATTAAGTTTACTTCTATGAATGGGAGACTACTATGTTCACTACTATAAATGGTAGAAACTGCAAAGTGCAGTATGGCTAAATGTAAGACTGGTCCGACCTCAAATACATGCTTTTTTAACACTATTTAAGCATAAAAAACAACATTTATGGAGCATTTATTGCAGCTGGCTTGAAGCAGACAAGCATGAAGGTGCAGAGAACCCAAGTGCAGTTTATTTACAACGGTCATGATCCAAAAACATAAATAATGAACATAATCCACATGAAACAAAACATAACAGTTTAACTTAGCAATAAACAATGACCTGGAACGATGTAATGTATTTCAATACACAACCAGGAAAGATGGCAAACATTAGGGCTTACATACAAAACTATGGTGGAAAAAAGAAGAACAGAACTACAAAACAAGACATCAGGACAATGACTGTGAACCAATGAGAAGACAGAATAAGTAACAAGATAATACACCAATATAATCTCACCAATGAGAACATGACAAGAAACAAGCGGGAAACAAATCATGTGACATTAAACCATGAGCAAGGGTAAACTTACACAACCACAATATACCAAATACGGTAAACAGTTTTCTTTCGTGTTTTCCATGCACAGTTGTCAAGTGGTCAAAGCGGGTCCGAAGACTCGAGAGCAGGTTGAGTAAGTCTGTAACTGTATACACATGTATGAAAATCTCTATCTACAATAGTCTTCAGCAGATTATTTTGCTAAACTAACACAAAACAGCAAGACGAAGCTGTTAGCTAACATGACATTAAAAAGCTATAGTTTTAAAACTTGTAACAGCATTTTGGAAGTTCAAACTCGGGGCACCATATCAGTCAATTATATGGAAAGAAATCCTGAAATGTTTTCCTCAAAAAACACAATTTCTTTACGACTGAAGAAAGAAAGACATAAACATGTTGTTCTGGAAGTGGAGTTCTTCTTTAAAAACACAAACCAACACATTCTGACATGTGAACGTTATCCCATTTTTTTGAGAATTTAAAATTTGGCTGTTTTTACAACCAGTGACTGCACAAAGTTGTGGCTTGGAAAACTCATTGATTTTTTTCTGTGAGTGACGACACATTGACTGTTCCAAGATGACGGACGAATCGACTTGTCAGGAGCTTTTGAATGTGGCATCTACCTATACATATCGATGGTGTAAATGACCCTTATGATCATGAAGAATTACAAATTAAAGTGCTTTAATGTAGAAAATGACATATGAACAAAACTCCAGACAGTTTATATTTTCATGAAGTATGTTATTGAAATGTGTGTTTTTGAACTTTCTGTATTATTAGATTGGAGCTGGTCTGCCTGAAATAGCTGCCTGCAGGTGTTTTTCCTTGAAAAGAACTTTGAGACACACACACACGCACAGACCAAAGCTAAATCTCTTCCTTGTTGACATATTTCACCACTGCATGGAATCTAGTCATACCATCCAGCCCTAATCCATACTTTGTTTAAATGTTTACATTGAATTGTGGCTTGTTTCAATGTAGTCATAATGCATCACACAACATTGCTCATTGTGTTTAGCCTAGTTTTCAGTTGATCGCACACACTAGTCATTAATCACTTGGTATTATGTGACACATGCGTCATAAGGTGCTTCAAATAAAGAAATATTCGCGACGGCGTGCAGGATCATTTATCAACAATGCAGACTCTCTTTCGGTTTATCACTGGAACACATGTCACATTTTTCATTCCGAGTTTGAGGCAGACCCTTCTCCCTGTTTAATATTTCCCATGGAACTAAAGCCTAGAGGAAAACGCAGAGCCATGAGCCTGTGTGTAGTGACAGCTCTATACGGCACGTCAAGCAAAGTTTCAGGAATGCCAATCGGACCTGCCTATTAACGGCAGAGCGAGAATACAAATCAAGCCACATAATATGACCCGCTAGCCTACATGCTATTTCTCAGCTTCGTCTCAATCTTTCGCCTGTCAAACCGTAGCAGTGTCATTCCATCCTGAGGAAAACCACCTCGCATTTCTTCCACTCCTCCTCCGCGCTAGATTGAACGAACAGAAACGAAATAGCTTAATTTCATTCGGCTTCGAATCACACACTGCCTCAGTCTGGGAAATTAGGGATACAATACTGCGCCTTGCGCATTGAGTCTGATTGGCAGTGTTTGGTGTTCGAAAGGATCCCGTAGGCTTTTGTGATGCTCTGGATTGGAGGCTCATTAGAGCCGGGGCTCTGCGGTTTGCCTCCCACCATGGCTACTATCCTAATTTGACATACGTTCCTTTTGATAAGCCCCTTTCTCCTGAGAGTGTCTTCACCACATGTCCACTGGCGCACACTCACACACACACACACTCACATGCACACAATTATATGATATCACAGCATTACTCTTACTAAGCTGCTGTTAAACAGGATGTCTAGCTGGGAAAATCAGATTTCCCCTTGGAGAGAAATCATCCTTCACAGACACAGCCCCGTCCCTGAAACGCTTGTAAAGCCAAGCAGATTGAAACGTGAAAAATGCTACCTCTCTGGGATAAAACATCCTCAAGTGCAGCTCAGACCATGAAATATGTATCGTCCAGATACATATTTCTCCCTCTCAGTTGAGCCAACAACAGTGTCCATTTCTGCCCTGGACTCATTCCCAAATCTTTATTAAATCTAAAATCTAGATACCTTTTTTCGCCGCTGTACCTGCAACATCAAGACTAAAAAGTTTTTCTTTCATATTGTGACACACATATGTGTGAAACGGTTTATCGAAAAAGAAAAAGAAACTAGGGTGGGGTTTTGGTGAATGTGGTCTTGGTCTGAAGGCAGATCTGAATGCAAGCTTCGAAACTGAATGCAAGCGATTACTCTGGCTCAAAGATTTTTGAGTTTTAGTGCCCCTGATAGCACACGTACATCTTGGAGATGTCTATTTGACGTCTACCTTTACATCTGCAAGACATATTTTTTAGACTGTTTGCTCATCCGCAATACGTCTATAGGATGTTTCCTATCAGATGTCAAATAGACGTCTATTAGATGTCTATAAGATGTTTATGATTTAGAATTTATGTTAAACTGACATCTGAAAGACGTCTGTCAGATGTTTGTACACAGCAGATGCTTTCCAGATCAAGTGATCTTTAACAGACATCTTGCAGACGTACATGTGCTATCTGCCTGATTAAAATTCCTACAAAACTATATTATGATAAACATTGTTTAAACTGTGTTTTATCCACCTTACTTTTGCTGTAAGAGTGAACACGACCATTTGTAAATTTGATGGGTCTGGCTTCCAGTCTCCTCCGCATTTAGCTATTTTAAGCTGTACAAAACAGCTTGTTTTGTGTCTTACCATGTGGTGTGTCTTACCATGTTGTTTTAATGTATTATCTTAATAATGAACACAACGGTTTATAGTGCAAACAGTTTTACCATTTACTGCATGTTGTTATTCTTCTCGTTATTTCCCTATAGCGGCTAATGAACCGGAAGTCTCGTCCCATAGTACAAAACAGCTCAATTGCTTGATATTGCAAACTGGTGTGTCTTACCATATTGTTTTAATGTATTATCTCAATTATGAACACACTGGTTTGTAGTGCGAACAGTTTTACCATTTACTGCATGTTGTTATTTTTCTCGTTATTTCACTATAACAGCTAATGAAACGGAAGTCTCGTCCCATAGTTCTAGTTAGCTTCCATACTAGCATACTGTAGCAAACAAATGCCCAAAAGCCAGTCTTCTTACTTTAAAAATGTACATTTAATTCAATGTTACTTGTCATTTCTATTCAACTGTTTGAAAAACATACTAACCATTTCTGAAAGGAAATGTTTCTACACTTTTTTTCAGTGTACATTAAGACACTGAAATGTATACCCACACAGACTTGTGTACGTATCAATGTAGGCGTTGATTCTTGATTATTTTTTTCGAACAACAGCAGTACTTGCATTTACTACTAGTTAAAGCATACACTGAAAGAGCATCGACAACGACATGGCTGTGGCTTCTGATCTGGGGCTTTTGTTGCATAAAAGAGAGGCGAGCATCAGGCTTGTTGTGCGCATTTGGCTTTCAGAGCTGTAAAGGGTCCTAGAAAGGGCATCTGATAGTTTGATGTCTAAAGAGAAGAGGCAAATTATCAGTAAGACAGCAAGAAGGGTTCTTGTGCATCTGCCCTCAGAGGGCACTCAGACAGATGTGAAAAACTAAAAAGGGCACATGTCAAGCCCTTGAATAAATTAACATTCAACGCACAGAGATTTAAATGAACCACAACAGCAATTTCATATTATCCCATTCGGCGGTGCCAGAACACATTGTCACCCCGCAAGCAGCCTAATGTCTGGAAATGCAACTTATTCACAAAGAGATACGAGAAAGCAAAGAGGTTTTGAATGTATGGTGATAAAACTGTCTCTCTCTGTTACGGTTGCAAGGAGACCTTTAGTTTCAAATGCGCTCTCTGAAATCTCGGGTCTATAAATATGACACTGGCTGGCATAGTTTGGCTATTTCATCAGAACTGTACCAGAATGTTTTTAAAGTCAGCATGAAATCAAAATTGACCCTATTTACTTTCCTTATGCACATTCCTCATCTTATTGTGCATGATTCATTGGTGCACGTCATTTCAAAGAAAACATAAAAAAGGCTGTCTTTATAGTCTTTTATCAAAATGTAATAGCTTGCCAAGCCACCGAAATGACTTTGCTTTTTGGTTGACGTCACAAACCCCTTACTTTTTCAACCCCAACAGCCTAACTCTGGTGTGTAACAACTGTGTTTCACCATCCAATCAGTTCACGGTGGATAATATAAAGTCCCGCCTCACTTATTTGTGGAATGACCTGTTTTGCTTAGGCATAAATTAGATTATGGAAATGAAATGTTTCATACTGACTGTGCATATGTGGATTTTCAATATGGTAAAGTACACAACTTTTTATTATTGCACTAAGTGCAAATTGCCCGCCTTGTTGGGAGAGGCCATTTACATTAACGCCACCCACTAACGTGTGGTTGGGCTAGTCAATATTACAAAAGACGCGTAGCAGTGACTATTTGACGCGACTGACCCGAGTTCGAATCCACCTTTTGCCAAACTCATTCTTCTCCCTTTTCACATCACATATCAGACCAGAAAGGCATTTATTTTTAACAAAATGAAGAAAATAATCGATAAAGTGCATACAATAAAGTGCCTCATGGGTGTTTATCGGTTAGGGGTATGTGTAGGGAGGGCTTTATTGTTCCAATGAGGCAACATTCGTTTTAATAAAAATGATCATTTCCAAACAATATGTTGTTATTGCATACTGTTGTATAATGTACTACAATACTGAGGTGCAAATATCTGTCACTTGCACCAAATAGTATAAATAGCATCTAACTAATATAAGAAAATACAGTTGTTGTTTTCTTCATAAATACTGTCGCTGCCATTTGGAGATCAAATGATCAGCTGAATCCTACTCCCTCACCCTGCTATTATCAAAATATTTCAGTTAGGGAATAAATTATTATTAGTATTTCATGACAACCTGTATATACACAGGTACGCTGTTGTCAGCATGTAAGATATGCTATATATGCAGTATGAATAGACAGGTGGAGCTGGGGAGGTGGAAGGTTTCAGAGGAATTTTGATCGGCAGAGGTCAATCAGCTTGTGCCATTTAGCGATTACTAGCAAACTGCACGTAAAGGTCCTGTCAGGCTACACCATATCGAGTTTTTTGACTGAATAATTAATTTCTGCAATGGCAACTGTAGCCAGTAAGTTTTGGTTTTGTTTGATGTTGCATACGTTCCAACAAGTGTTGGTATACAGTCAAAAGCCCCATTCAGACGATATCGTTTTTAAAGCGAATCAGACAATTTAAGACTTGATCAGAACTGCTGAAACACAAGGAGCCGAATTCCACAAAGAGGCCCAAGACAACATGGACGATCGTAAATCAGGTCCTAGCGCCAGCCAGCCTGAAGTAAGCCTAACCAGCCACCTCCTTCGCAGCGTTAAACAACTTGCAATGCTTGCAACAAAAGAACACTTATTGATAATTTCAACTCAGGAAGGAGATTGTCAAATTTGGGGTAAGTAACCAAGATTAATGGTCAAAGAGATGCACAGCATAATGATCAAATATAAATCCATGATGGAAATCATGAGCTAAAGACTTCCTCGGATCGACTTCCCCCACCTAGGACACAAGGACCAGACCGAGATTCCTTCTAAACCCTTTTAACCTTTTTGCTTCTCTCACGGCCTCATATTCACAGAATGACACAAAGACTTTTACATATATATGCACCAAGATGATGATTAAAAAGACTTATACATGAATATCAGTACATTGCATACTCCCTATCGTGTATGTAACCCACACATTTGTCTATAATGTTCTGATCACTCATTGTGTATGTCCTTTAATAACTATTGAATAGCTTAAGGGTTTATATTTGTGTTTGGCATGCCTGAGCTTGAAATTGCTTTCTTGAAATGTTTCTATCATTCAGTTCTTTGTAAAATGTATTATATTATAGAAATCATTTCCAAATTATACTCTGCAAGAGCGGGAAATTTCGGACCATGTGACTGATAAGATAACATGTTGATTTATGTATTGGGTGAAGACACATAGCAACATCCCAAGCTAAGACCATGTCTAATTGGTCAAGACACCATTTGGGATGTGTCCAGCAGCCAAGTTTAAAAACTTAGGACACCATAAAATTGTGCTTTTAGTCATGCTTTTTGCTTCTGCTTTTGCCTTTAAGTTTTGCGTTCTTTTGGGCTTTCTGGATTGCATGCCAGCCGCTCCTCTAAAACCATGAGGATCGTCGCACTTCTTTCTTTTAGTCTAGTTTCTTTTTCTTTCCGTTGAGAGTATCGTGTTCTGAGTTAAGTTTCACTGCAAACCATGTCCCAGACCAACTCCGCATCTTCAGCCAACGCCCAAAATGCCACTTCCAACAAACTTCTAGCCAATCAGCAACCTTGGGGAACCCCTTTCTGCAACGATGACAACAAAAGGGAATCCTCTAAACAGGCAATGCGAGTCAAACCTCCAAATTCTAGCTGAACTGGTGCATTTCATATAAAGTTTAATAGCCTCATTGAGAAACTCAATGTGTGGGTTAATTAGATGATTGATGGTTGTTTAGGTCAAAGCAATTGCGTATATTGCTATAAACTTGGGATATTATATTTTCACTCTTTTAAACTCATTTTTTCCTCACTTTCTCTCTTTCTGCAACTTGGGTGAATGTGTGAATGTGTGTGTCTATGTGTTAGATTAGTTTAACTGTCTTAAATTTATCCAGTAAATTTAAATTTATCCAGTAAAGGTTTATTTATATTGAAAAGAAAAGTGTTTTGTGCTTAGAAGTTAATGTCTTAAACTGCCGATCTTGTTACTGTACTAATAAGTAGTGGTTTCACTACTTATCACTACTTTTACAGGGGTTATTCTGTAAATTTATTGCTGTCCAAATCCAGAATGTCGGTGTTTTTCTCCCACCACCCACGTAAAATTCCCACCTGAATTACCTACTGTTTTTTGACAAACACCAAGGTCATGTAGTAATATTTACTGCCATCCGAATCCACAGCTCTGAGTTTACAAGAAAAATCGATTCAAAATTCACTGTTTAAATCCTTTTTTTGAAAACCTACCGAGCACTGTAACTGTGGCACTTTGCTGTAATTTAAATGCTGTGTATTTTCACCACAGCGAGTGAGAACAAAAAGAAGAAAGAGAAGAAAAGCATGTAAACATTTGAAATAGGTGATTATTATGGCAGCAACAGGTATGCAATACAAAATGTGTATAATATACAATTATATAGGCTACATAACTATATTGTGTATAATTATACAACTAGCATGTCTATTTTCCTATTTTTAAACAGAAGATTTAAATCAATAAATAGGATTATATATTAGAAAATATGTTATATGTATGGTATATGTATTTATTATAATTTTATATAATTTATATTATATAAAAAAATATATTTTGTACATAAATAACATTTCTCTTCAATATATACATTAATTTGTGTGTATCTATATATACATAATAATTACACACGGTACACACACATATATTAGGCACTCAAACTTTTATTTTGCATCGCGATTAATCGTTTGACAGCCCCAATAAGAACACTTTTCTAAATAAAATACTTTTTATTTACAGCAGATAAGTACGCAGTGCATTCCTGGATTCGTATCACAGCTCTCGCTTCTTCACTGTAGATAAATTTCTATCCGATTCCAT
This sequence comes from Labeo calbasu, assembly GCA_019740295.1. Lineage (NCBI taxonomy): Eukaryota > Metazoa > Chordata > Actinopteri > Cypriniformes > Cyprinidae > Labeo > Labeo calbasu. The sequence goes on along the minus strand of JAHKKF010535132.1, from coordinate 1,919 downwards.
GAGTTATATCACCGAAGTGCCACGTAATTTATTTTTACGGATGAAACAATTTCTGTCCGAATAGGGCTAAAGCCCTTTGCCATATCAGTCAGAGAAACACGCACCTTAAAAAACAAATGAACTATGCAGGAGTATATTTAAAAAGTTATGAATGCCAAGTGTTCGTTTTTGCTGTAGACTTGCTGTAGGAACTGAAGTCAACAGCGTGTTCAATCATGCTGCTCCCAGCTCTAAAGGAAGACACAGCACTGTAATGATGTCAGATATATCTCTTCTTTATATTTTATTACTTTCACTACTCTCTATGCCAGCCTCCCCCATCATCTCTCCCTCATTTCACCGGAATCAGTTGCAGGTGTATTGCCAAGCGCAAAGTGTCGGCGAGCAGGTTCACTGAAGGATACTGCAGATACGCCCTCAAGGGAGTCATTGCATTACCTTCAGCTATTTTCTGTCCAGGGAAAGTGGTACCCAATATACTTTTTTTCTGTTGTTGTTATTTGTTTTTCATGATCTCTGTTTTCTGCTCTCTGCTATGTCATCCTCTCTCTCTCTCTGGCTCTCTGAGCCTCAGCTGTCGGCAGTGCTGCCGTTTGAAGTTCCTCTCTTCTTGGTTGTTGATGCTGAAAGTGGGTATCCAGTGGGAGATGGAAAGGAGAAAGAACACTGCCTCCTTTATAACTCTTGTAGTTTTTTATGTATCCCTTGTCAAGATAAACAGCGGAAAATTAGAGGCTAGAGCCCCATGTAGCAAAACACGTGCACCCTGTTGAAGGAAATTCAGGCTTTCTATTCAGAGTCTACTCAGAATCAGTGCCTGTTTCATTTGATTGCAGAGGGAAAGCCAGTGTTTTTTCTTCTGAAATGTCAATATGCACCTGCTTTATGTGTTGCTTTTCAAGCTTTGTAACATGCAAGTTGATGTCAAACGATTTTAAACACCTACCTAGAAAGTTAGTTCTGAGAAAAAAGGTCCAGCATAATTTCTGCGCAGATGGCCCTTGGTTTGATATTGAGTTATATTTAGCAATGGATGCCTTTTAAAATCTGTCTCAAGTGCCCAAACACCTTTCGAGTCTGCTGTATGTGTGTTTATTTTATTATTTCAAAACTCATTAGCAGTCCTTTCAAGAAAGCACCACAGCAGGACCTGAAATTATGTAGCAAACTGTCATGGCTATTTTAAACCCTGTATAATTAGCGTAGCTCTGGCTAGAGAGATTGGAGCTCAAAGAGCAGCTTTGGATTTGCTTTTTTGACATGGTCAGATAACAGGTATTAAACGAACCTGAGCGCTCTGTCATAAACGTGGCCTCTGTGAGAAATCGAGTTTCAGTGTGTCACACTGATTTTCTCAACATTAATACGACCATCACTATTTCATCACGACTCTCAAGTGAATGGGAAAAACAGTGTTAGACAAAAGAGTCTGACTTGAACATTTTGCTGAATACTCAACAGTCACAATATATAATAGAATTTCAGAAATATTGACAATATTTGTACTAGGAATTTCCCTTCACTCTGTCCACCATTTTGGATAAATGAATTTTAGTATTTCATTATCTGTTTGATACATGCAATTCTGTCTTAAAACGTCTCAGGTTACGTATGTAACCATGGTTCCCCGAGGGAACGAGACGCTGCGTCGAAACGCTAGGGGAACGCCTCCAGCGTGACCACGCTCTGAAACACGTGTGCAAACAGTCCAATGGAAAAGCGAGACGTCACAGGCGGGGTGACGTAGAGACCAGGAAGCTTAAAAGCACGTGCAGTGCATGCAGCCGGCAGCTTCTGAATAGAGAAGCAAGCGCTGCAGGAATGCCAGAAGTATGGCCCGAGACGCAGCGTCTCGTTCCCTCGGGGAACCATGGTTACATACGTAACCTGAGACGTTCCCCTTCAGGAACTCGAGCTGC
>JAHKKF010535131.1:0-26254 GCA_019740295.1 Labeo calbasu | reverse complement strand
TACTGGAATTAGTTCACCTGTTTCGAGTCTTTGGGTTTTTCGAGTCGTTCGTTCATCTTATGGGGCTGTCACGTGATGCTGATTTTGCTAAAATTAACAAAATGACTTGAAGAAAGATTTGTTTATTTTGCTGAACGAGACTCAAAGGTCAGAGTCTGTAAAATGATCCGAATTTCCCATCACTACTACGAATCACGTCTTAGTTCACCGTCTGTGTACTCCGGCTAAAAAGGTAGAGTATGGCGAAAAACTCCATCTTATTTTCTCCTACAACTTCAGAATCGTCCGACACATTGTACCTTTTTGTTTGTAAACAGCGTTTGACGTACTTGCACTTTCTTAGTCTTTGCGCGTTCGCTTTGTAAACACTGGGTCTGTAGATCCGCCTACGTTCGGTGTGACCTTTCAACATGATTCAATAGTACGTTGTGAACGCGCATACCAGAACTTGTGCTACATGAGCTTTTGTGCTTAAAAAGTATACACATTTTTATTTTTCGAAAAAAATGACCGATCGTTTCGCTAGATAAGACCCTTATTCCTCGGCTGGGATCATTTAGAGCCCTTTGAAGCTGCATTTAAACTACATTTTGGAAGTTCAAAATCGGGGGCACAATTGAAGTCCATTATATGGTGAAAAATCCTGATATGCTTTCCTCAAAAACCACAATTTCTTTACGACTGAAGACAGGAACATCTTGGATGACAAGGAGGTGAGTAAATTATTTGTGAATTGTTGTTCTGGAAGTGGACTTCTCCTTTAATGTAATACTTTAATGACCAGCAAGCATGACTATGATCTTCATTACCTTTACATGTTCAGGTCCATTCAGCTGGCGAAAGAAAGATGTTACCAGTTCAGGTTTTCCATTTAAGTACCATTGTGCTTAATATTTCAAGTTTCATTAAAGGGATAGTTCACCTACAAATTTAATTTACTCACCCTTAAGTTGTTCCTGTATGCCTGTTCCTGTTCAACCTGTATGCGTTTCTTTCTTTTGTTGAACACAAAGGAGATATCTTAAAGAATGTTGGTAACCAAACAGTTGATGGTAGCCATTGACTTTCATTGTATAGAAAAGAATAACTATGGAATTCAGTGGCTACCATCAACTGTTTACTCACCCATTTTCTTCACAATAACTTCTTTTATGCTTAACAGAAGAAAGAAATGTATAGGTGAGTAAATGATGACTGAATTTTCATTTTTGGCTGAACTATGCCTATGCCTATTTCTTTCCGTATATGTATATATCAGCTCCTGATGTTTATGCTGTCATCCGCTGTGAGGAAGACTCTGTGAGGACTAAAATTTTCAAAAAAGATGGAAGTCCTGAATTCAACACTAAGGCCATCTTTTACAGCAGGAACCCAAAGTCCAAAATATCCGTTGAGGTTAGAGGCTACTGCATTGTATTTTGTGAAGACTGACTTTAGTCAGTCTCTTCTTACAAATGAATGAATGGAAAAAAAGTTGTATTGATGTTGTATTATTTTGTGTATTGTTAATGCACAGCTGTGGAAAAGAGGTTTGCTGTTGGACACATTCCTGGGAGGAGCACAAATTCAGACAGGAGGACATGAACGCTGTCAAAACAGAGTGATTGACTTGCAGGGTGGCCAATCACGAGGCTGTGTTTTTATAGAGACTTCCTCCAGCCAGTGTCTGACAGACCTGTGACAGACTCAAGGTAATGACTGATGATATATCATATATGGACTGAACATCAGAAACAGCTACATTTCTGCCATACTTCAGCATAGAACAGCAACCTTCTGGAACAACCTGGGGTTGTGTGCTTTGCTCAAGGGCACAATGGTGATGATTGAAAATCACTGTATCTCCTGGACAGATAATGAAAATCTGTCTATTCAAAACAAACACATAAACTGCCAAAACATCTTAGAGTTCAACATTTTTCTTTTTTTATTTATTTATTTTTTTTTTATTATTGTAAAACACAAAAGATGGTATTTTAAAAGTCTCACTGTATTTTTGTCCATACGTTGAACAAAACAACATTGGACCCATATGACAAAACAGTTGAAACTTTTAAAGTAAGCTTTTAAAGTAAATTTATGATGATTAAACAATGTTTTGAAATTTGTTAACAAGACTAAAATGCTAATAGAATATATAAAAAATGCACAGCAAAGAAAAAAAAAAAATTTGTATTTTATTTATTTAAATAGAAAAGATCTACTCAAGAATGAACCAAATAAATTATTTCAAGGCATCTGTCAGATCTAACCTGTGATTTGTTCCACCGTGTCTTTGGAGAACAGGAATATATAATGTAAAGGGTAAAGGGTTTTCATCTTCTGATCGTCATCTCAGGGACAATATCTCCAGCCTACTGAATTCATTGCAGCATAATGCATTTGTGCGATGTTGTTTACACATGGCGAGAACTGGTTTTCTTGCAATGTTACTGTTTTGAAACCTTTTTAAACCAAGTGCACAAAACATTTCATGGCTGTTTCTGGTCCAGGAGTGTGACTTTCCAGAACCAAACTTTAACACACAGGTGAAGATGGTTTTACTGTATATATCTGTAAATCCATTCTAATTCACTGATTCACTTGGTCAACAAAACACAAAACTCTGCATTTCAGTGACCTTTAATAAATACACAATGAATGCTTCTTTTGGAAACAGGTCATGCATTTCCCTGGGTTGAAACATTGTTTGCTTTGCGCAGGCATCATGGATCGAAAACAAATGTGGAATTTTGTGACATCTCCTCCAGTAACTTAAGGATCTTACTTGCATCTTGTGTCGTGTAAAAAAAGGAGTTTTACACTTTAATTTCATACTTAATGAATGTAAGTGGTATATCTGCTTAAAAGTAACCTTTTGGCTGTCTCTGTTTCAGTGATGGTTATTCAACTTGCTTAATTTTCTCAAATTGCAATAGGTATGGTACAGTAAATCTGAAAGTGAAAATAGCAATTCCTCTGCTTTTACTTTCCATTATTTAACTGTTCTTATGTTGCACACCATTACAAAGTGCAAGATTATCTGCAGCAGCACTATATTTCAATGTATGTGCTGATATGTGGTGAAGTGTTTAGTGTATTTCTGGCCTGGGAGACAGAGGATTGATGTTATTTATTTGGTTCCACCGTTTTTGCTGATTTTTACTTTATTTAAACATGGTGTAGTTTATTCAGCCTATTTTATTTTACATCAAGGTGTAGGTTATGCCATGCCACCAATCTTTCTTATTCGTTTTGCTAATAAACTTTCTACGTTTCTTGGTTGTTTGGTTCCACAGTGTTTACTGATTTTCAGCTTTGTATAGCCTACCCATTTAAACTTTAAGTTATTAGTTATTTTATATTAGGCATATAGGCTAGCATGGTGTATTTTTATTAGTTTTGTTGAAAGTAAAATGATTATATAGTAAGTACATTTGACATTGTATTTTGTTGTTGCTTAAATTGAATTCATGCATTTGTTGCCGAATTGCCGCTAATTTAAAATGAAAGTAAAATGTGCAAGGTGCTTATTCAAGCTATTTAAAAGCAAAAAAAAGTGAGGAAAAGAGGGAAAATTCAAACGAGCTAAGAACGAACAACTGCTTGACGCCGAATTGCCGCTAATTTGAAAGTGAAAGTAAAATGTGTTATAGTAAAATAGCTTTTACAAGCTATTTAAAAGCGAAGGAAAGCCAGCAGAGAACTGCGGTCATTGCTGGTTGCTCTCAGTGTTTGGTGTTTTTGAGCAGCATTGAACGCAGATTATGGACTTGACAAGCAACAAAACAAGTGGGTATATAGAGGGTATATGCAAAAATTGATCCCTAGAAGTCGTAATACATAAACAGCCCTTGGCAAAAAGTAAGTATACGGCATACTTGCGTATGGCCCCGACTACACCACTGCAGAGGAGGGAAGTCATTAGCTGTATCTGTGCTGGATGAAATGCGCTGGTTTCTGCCTTCTTGTTCTGCTGGGTGATCGGTGATAAAACACAATGGTGTGTGTGGGAGGAAGATGTCATTTAGTGTGTTATAGGTCTCTGACAGCTTCTGTACATTGTTCAGTTAATCCTTTATCATGGTACTTGCCAAGTAAACAGCAGATTTTCATTGTAATTGATGTGACATTTTAAGCATGACATTTAAGGGCAAGTTCACCCAAAAATGAAAATTGTGTTATTATTTACTCACCCTCATGTCGTTCCAAACCTGTAAGACTTTTGTCCATCTTTGGAACACAAATTAAGATATTCTTTATGAAATCTGAGAGCTTTCTGACCCTGCGTAGACAGCAATGCAACTGAAATATTCTCAGACCCAGAAACATAGTAAGCACATCGGTAAAACAGTGTCCATGTGACATCAGTGGTTCAACAGCAACTTTATGAAGCTACGAGAATACTTTTTGTGCACAAAGATGAAAATAAATACTTTCTTTTCTCCTCCAATTCATGTATTCGCCATTATCAAGAGTATTTTTTATGTCAGCAGCACCACACGCATACGTCGTTTACATGTAGAGGTAATGGCAGAAGACGTGAGGGGGGTGTTTTTTTTGTGCGTAAAATTACGTAAAATTACGGTTGAACCACTGATGGACTATTTTAGTGATGTCGTTACTACATTTCTGGGCCTAGGAACATTTCAGTTGCACTGCTGTCTATACAGGGTCAGAAAACTCTAAGATTTAATCAGTAATTTCTTAATTTGTGTTCTGAAGATAAATGAAAGTCTTATGGGTTTAGAACAACATGAAGGTGAGTAATTAATGACAGAATTTTCATTTTTGGATGAATCTTTTTAATGGATATGGTTTTGAATTAGATTATTCTTATTTTGAGTTCTAGAGACATGACAATATTTTTCTTATTGTGTGTGGTATAGTTTATAATTTATCATAATTAATTTAAATAGAGATATTCTGATATCTGTATTTTATTTAATATCTCTTTTTGTATCTTGTATTCCTGGATTAGCAAAAACTTTACTAAAAAGCAACCTTGCTATGATCGTTAGTAAAGCATTATTATGCTTGTTTTGTCTCATTTTGTGGGCCATCTTCATGCATCTTAATAATAGCGTCCTTGATGGTTTTGTGTGATAAACTCAACTAAATCGAAAAAATGTCTGCTTTTTTTAAAACATTCTTTAAAATGTCTTCTTAACAGTTTTGCTTCTCAAGTTAATTTGTTATTACACTGATAGATGTTGTAACTGCAAAATGCTAAATATGAAAATGACTGTACTTGTCATATCTGCTTGTGCACAAAAAACCTCAAGAATTTGGATCATCTAGATTATATTTACTTGAACAAAACAAAACCAACCCTGATAACACACGTACATCACAGAGACGTCTATTTGACGTCTGCATTTACATCTGCAAGTGTATTTTTTAGGGTGTTTGCTCATCTGCAGTACGTCTATAAGACGTTTCCTATCAGATGTCAAATAGACGTATAGAAAATGTCATTAAGATGTTTATGATTTAGCATGATGAGAAACTGACACCCCCCCACCCCCGTGTCTTCCTAGGAGTTCATGAATGTATATATAGGGGATTTTGTTCTGAAGGATAATAACTGTAGCATATTAAATTCATCACAGCAAAGTGCATGTTTGTGACATTCGTTGTACACAGCAAGAACAGGTTTATCTTGAAATACTACAGTCATGAGGTGGCGCAACCATCTAAAACAGTGAGCACACAACCTATAAAGAATCATTTCAGGCTGTATCTGATCCTGCAAAAATTCCTGTGTAAAGACTTTCCAGGACCAAAACTACAGGTAAGCATGTTTGTTCAGATTAACAAATGGGAAGGCAATTTTATTCTGATATATCTGTAAGAGTATTTTTATTCACCGATTAACATAGTCAGCAGAATCCAATGCGGTTACAAAATCAGTTTTTATTGAAGTTACATAGGTACACTGATTAATAGTTTAGCGGTACAAAGCTGTTAGTGGTTGTAATGATTTTGGATTTACTTCAATCTTTTATTTACAATGATGAAGTTTTACTACTCTCTGAGAGCGCTAATTCATACACTCAGTAATAGTGTTTAATATTTAAAAACAAACAAAAAAAAACTTCATGAATCAAGTCATGCATTTCCCTGGGTTGTATAATGTTGTATGCTTTGCATAGGCACCATGGATCCAAAGCAAATGTGGACTTATGTGAAATCTCCTCCAATAGCTAATATACCTTGCCTTGGTATGGGAGTTTTTCATCATAACCATCGTTACTTTTGTACTTAATGAACAAAGTATATCGACTTAAGTAACTTTTTAACTGATTTATATTTCAGTTATTACAAAACTGCTATTCCTGGCTCTTCCCATTGCTCAGATTGCAATAGGTGCGTTACAGTTAATGTATGTACTGTAGTTATTCTTTTGCTTTTATCTTCCATTATTTAAACTGTTCTTATGTTGACTACCATCACAGGTGCGGTGTATCTGCAAGACTGTCCCCAGCAGCACTATATCCCAGTGTATGTGCTGGTATGTGGAGTGTTTAGTGTATTTCTGGCCTTGCTGACTTGTCTGCCCTGCGCCAGGGAGACGGAGGAAGGAGGTCAGACTGCGCTCAGCCGAACCTTCAATGTATGGAATTCCCTTGTTTCTACCTTCTTGTTCTGCTGGATGATTTGTGGTAAGACACATTGGTGTATGTAGGAGGATGTGATCATTTAATGTGCTATTCAGTGCATTGTTTGGTTAATCTGTTACAAAGGCAAACAGCAGATTTTCATTTTGGAATGCTAAAAATTTTAAGTTGTGACGTACACAAAAACTGTCAACATGTTTTTGTGTACATATGCCTGAAATTTGGGTGTGTATATGACCTTGTTGTTCTGTAAAATAGCTTCAATGTCCATTTAATGTGGAACTAGAATATCAACATATTACAGATTTCATTTTGAACTTTAGAATTTGAATTTTAGGGTGAAAAATAGAGAGAGAGAGAGAGAGAGAGAGAGAATTTTGTTTATTTGAAACATTTAAGAATATGCTATTTAAATGTTTACATTACATTTTTTAAACAGCAGACTTTAAAAAGAAACAAAAATGAATATTAATATTTTTATTAATTAATTAAAAAATATAATATGAATTAAATGTGAATGGATGTTTTTTGAAGACATTATTGTAAAAATGGTCAAGTCACCTATATTAACATTTCTATAATACAGATTGTTTCAAAACAGCTTCACAGTAATAAACAGGAAAGTAACAAAATCAAAACAGAAATTCAGCAAATTTCGTCAAATGATAATCCTAAATTCTAGTAAACAGATTAAACAGAAAAGTAACATAATTGGTGATGGCAATATCTGCAAATGATAACCTAAAGTAAATTCTGTTTCTGAAATAAATTTGTTTTTTTTTAATTATAGGCAGTGTGTGGATTTACTCTATTTATCCTCCTAACTACAATGAAACCGTGGCCGGAGAGCCCTACTGCAATAAGACCCTCTACCTGTTTGCATTCTGGACCACCACACTGGGATACATTCTGTTAGGTCTGGCACTGTTGGTCGGGTGCTGTTTTTGTATCTGTGCTTGCATTTGTGGAATAACAGAGGGTTAGCAAAAACTCTGTGGACTATCTTAATGGATCTTGAGGACAGGGTTTTTGATGGGGTTTTTTAAATAAATTCATTTGAGCTTTATATATAAATACTGTGTTTAAAACTGATATTTAATTGTCTTTAAAATAATTTGGTTTTGGTAGTATTTTAAACATTGAATGTAAAGAGAATTATTGTTATTGTCTTATTATTATTATTATTATTATTATTATTTAGTTTACAATGAAAATAAAATCTTATTAACAGTACCTTAATATTCGTTTTGAAACAGAATTTTCAGAGGAGGGACAGAGTGGTTAAAAAAAGCCGATTCATTAGCCACTATCAACCTTTGTCTTCCCATAAGAGTGGGCGCAGCATTTTGCGACTTCTTGCAAAAATAATAATCGGACAGTCCGCTCATTAATTCAGCGGGATATTGTTATTCTTCCAGTTGCTCGTTTTGAATAATAACTGTCCATTTTGGCAAGTTGTTTTAGGATTCATCAGGAGTACAATTTATAATGAATGTGTGCTATTTTGGAAGGACGTAGTACTGGGGTTTGCTGAATATGGACAGTCTAAAAGAACACTGTTTTATGTCATGAATTTGATTTTGTTTCTTGCAAAATTCCACATTCACAGATGCAAGTAAACTCCAGAGCTCTCTTTTTTTTTGCTCAAAAGGTATTTGAGCAATACCTTTCACTGATCCAGTTGTATAAGAACAAAAAAAACTTTAAAAACTTCATCTGTGAGTAATTCTTTTCCTATCTTTAATGGGTTAAAAAAAATCAGTTTGTAATGTATTAAACACCCCCTTTTTTATTTTATTCTTTTATTTTCATTGTAATTTACTTGTCAGTGTCTACTATTTTTTGATGGTTATATTACTGTTTGTATTGTTTCTGAGAAATATAAAAAAAAGAGTGGGCGCAGCCATTTGTAATTTTTATGGGTCTGGCTTCTGGTCTCATCCACGTCCAGCTATTTTTAGCTGTATAAAACAGCTTGTTTTTCTGCTTGATATTGCAAATTATTCTTACCATATTATTTTAATGTATCATCTTTATTATGAACACACTGGCAAACAGTTATACCATGTACTGCACTTCTCTGTTCTTCTCATTATTTCCCTGTATAGCGGATAATAAACCCTAAGTCTCACCTTGCTTCTGTGCTAAAGAAAAAGGTGAATACGATAAGTTGGATTTCACGCTCTTACAGTAAAAATAAGGTGGATAGAGGACTAAGAAAAATTTGTGCAGGACCCATGTGCCGAGCTTTATTTGCTTATAAGAATCCAGTCACTTACTCAGCTGCAATTAGTAGACATTATCAAACCAAAAACAATGGACATAATTGCACAGAACTGCATTACAAACCAAAGCTACTCTACCAGCTTTTTAAACAATTGACCAGGCAGGAAATGAATAACAAGTGAACTTAGTGATGTAATAAGAAACAGTTTGGAATACAAGGATATGGTGACCTCTGGCGTTGAGGCAGTGACATGACAGCCTCCATATACACGGATAAACGGTTACATTTAGCTACATATTGTGTTTCAGTATTAAAGGGGAGAAAATAAATCCACAATCAACGGAAAAAATGCTATACAACTTAGTGCTAAAATAGATAATAGGTGACAGGTGAGTAACCTACATTAATATAAATATGTGTGATTGTTTAAGATGAAGTTGAGTAAGGCAGTGTTCGAATTGTGTCAAAGCTCTTGGGGGGTCCCCCTAACCAGACCCCCTCCCCATGAAAAAAAAATATACATATATATATAAATATGACTCACATTTTAGAGTAAGGGTCATATAAGACAATACTGTGCTATATGCAAGAGGTAGACATGTGCTTCCAGCTGATAATGCCATTTCTTATAAATAGTGAGGAGAAAGCAGAAGAATAGACTTGCAAAAAATGTTTGCGCAAGTTGGAAAAGCAGAACACTTTCACTTCCTTTTAAAAGTGGGATTAAGTAATGTAAAACAAGGTGGCATTTATTTGACCAATACAGTTCAAGCAGTAATACTGTGAAATACTATTATAATTGAAAATAACGTTTTTTAAATAACTTTAATTTTTTAAACTGTAATTTATCAACGTAATGGCGAAACTTATTTGTCAGCAGCCATTAAATCCAGTCTCCAGTTTTACATGATCCTTCCGAAAATTATTAATCAAAGCGATTGCAAAACGGTTCTGATTTTAACATGTTGTTTTTTTTTTTTTTTCCATGTTCTTTTTTAAATGGATAGAATGTTGTAAAGAAAACTATTTATTTGAAATAGAAATCTTTTGGAACGTTGTAAATGCCTTTACTGTTATGCTATTTCTGAATAATTTAATTATTACCATTTCTTAAAAAAAAATACACTTTTGAAAGGTGTGTTGTTATTTCTGTTGGTGGTTTTAGAAACTATTTTAAAGATGTGTAAATTGTAAAGATCCTGTTACATTGATCTCACTTTTGGTTTTGGTTAAGGCTAATCGGTAATGAAATGTTTCATTTCCCTTTAATATGATCGCTTCATAGTGTAAAAGTGTGGCTCACGGCGGAAACATGTTGCGCAGTGCTGTAACATTACGCCAGGTTGGACTCAAGAGTTTTATTGTCAGTTAGGAAATACTAGAAATTCTAACAACTGTCAATGAGACAGATAAGAGAAGAATTTCACCATTTCCTTCATAAAGTTATGAGGTGAAGAGAGCTCTACACAACACACTACACAGTTATGCTGTTTAAAGCCTGATAGAAAACGCAAGAGGAAACTTTTCTCAGCATTTAAGGTGAGGTGAGAGACTTTTAATGATCAAATACATAAAACGTATTAGCCTTAGATCCATGTATTCAATTTTAATAATCTACTTTATTTAATGTCTAATGACATCTTATTGTTATTTTTTGTTTTTCTAACTTAAAGTTCTGAGAATGGGCGATTCAAAGCGATCAACATTTTTGACATTACTGCTTGGTAAGAACTGTACTAACAACCATGTTTAGAATATACTGCATTTTTTAATGTATGTTAAACTAATATACCCTATATGATGTCCAAACGTTTATACTTGGAAAATTCGCATGTAAAATTATTCTTGTCTGAGCAATCTGTTATTTTTTCAGTGATACTGGCTGTTGTTGTACTGGGGGTTATAATTGCTGCTATTGGAATTGGTAAATCATGCATTTCACTGTTATCTGTGCTAGAAACATTGTCTTTGTAACAAATAATGTGGATTTAATAACATATTCCAGTATAATACTGACAAAAACATTCACATACTTGAGCAAACACACTCCTCCAAAAACTAATGAATTTTTTTTTTTTTTTTTTAGGGGCCTATTTTCTGAGAGACTGTCCTGTCCAGCCCTACATCCCAGTCTACCTTATAGTATTTGGTGTATTTTTTTTGCTCATTCTGTTAGTGAGCCTGGGCTTATTGTGTGGTACACTTGCAAAAGACACCCTGGAGCTGCTGCTGCTGTCTATGCTGATCGTCTCTATCAGCTTCATCCTCTACCTATTTGTTGTCTGCTGGTTCATCACAGGTGAGTGAATTTGTCAAACAGGAGTTACAGAAAGAGGGGTGATGATATTTTATAGAAAGAATAATGGAGAAATGCATGCAAAAAAGGTTAAACTTTCTCTACAGATAAAAAAATTAAAGACAGTTAATGTTGAGACAGGCTGAAGAATGTGGGGCTGTACAGTCAAAATTGGGGGTTTAATAAAAGTGGTCTATGCAGTAGAAACACTTTTTATTGGTTCTACATTACTAGTAAAAAAAACAGGGCTGTGGCAAAAAAAAAAAGGTAGGAAAACTTCAACACCCATAATGCACTGGGTGCAATGCAAAGTATATGTGAACTAGGAATACAAAAATGCAGAAGTACAATCTATAATTTTCACAAAAGTCCAGCAGACTTTTGCTGACAAAAACATTTCACAGATATCAAAGGAATATTTAACTCAACTAAAATGTTTGTTTGTGTATTACAGGAAGTGTCTGGATATATTCTGTACATCCTCCCAGTTATGACCCAACTGATCAACAGAACTACTGCAACAAAACTCTGTACCTCTTTGCATTCTGGTTGAATACAGTCTGTTATGGCTGTCTGGCCATCCTGTTGCTTTGTCCTGGATTTTTAGTGCTTTATATCTGTGTAAAAAATACTTGTCAAAGACAACAGTCATTTTCTTCAAACTCTCAGCAACAAGCATAACATGTTTTGTAATGTATTATGATTTAATATTTAGTAGGTGCTTATTATTGTAATCATACATTTGATCAATATGTTTCCCAAGAATCAAATCTATAACCTTGACATTATATATTCTACCAGTATAGTGCTATGGAAAAGCGCCTCTTTAGGGTGAACTGTTTTGACATTATATATTTATATCCAGTTCAAAATCAAGGCCTAGACTAGAAGGTAATGTTCATCTTAACTTAAAAAATATCAATGTAAATAAAAATATATACTGTCACCGGTCATTCTATTCAGACTTTGTTAAATGAAGATTTTTATTTAAAAAAAAAAAATAGAGAGAGGCAAAAAAGCAGCTGTTATGTTTCAGTTTGGATTTGCAAAAACAGTTTCTCAACATTTCACCAAAGGAAGTGTTTCAAAGCTACTGGCTGAGTCTAACAACCACAGAACTGTGAAAACATACTGGTCGACTCAGAGCAGCTCTGTCCGGTTTAACCAGAGTATCCTATTCACATCTTCATAAGCTAATTTTGGGGGCCCTCCTCATATCTGAATGTCTATGAGGCCAATTAACAAGAAAGAATTCACATTTTTATGGACTATTTAAGAAATCGTTTAAGATGCAGACTACTGAGACAGCTGCCAGAAAATCTTTCATTGGTAAGAATATCAAGCTTTGAAATGATGCTTTCCCCCTATAACTAACTAACTACAATTTTAAAAAATCTTCTTCTACTTTTTCCAGTAATGATTAACATGATTGGATGGATGATTTTAATAACATCTACTGGATTAGGTAAATAGCAGTTTTTGTTTAATGCTTGCTTTTAACTAAGAAGTGTATGTCAGTTAACAACAAAAATAAGAGGAGAAGCTTGGAAGCCTGATTTTTACACTGTCATATTGCTGTTTGGATAAATGTTTCTAGGAACGATCCATTTTCATGAGTGCCCTGTTCAACCAAACCTCCCAATCTACATGACTGTGATTGGAGCGACTGGTCTGCTTTCACTTTTGATCCTGTACCTGAAGAACACTTTGGATGACTGTCTGCTGGCTCGCTTCTGCAGTGCCTTCAGCTTTATGCTCTACCTATTCACTGTGTGCTGGTTCTTTGCTGGTGAGAGAAAGAGATGTTACATTACTAATAGTGAAAGACAAAGTTATTATGAGTCAAGTGTCAGCACAACATGTTTTTTTATTAATATTTGGGTCATTCCACAAAATCAGAGCCTTTTCCACTTGGAAAAATTGAAAAATAAAATAAGTTTAATCAATAATTTTTTAAATATCCATGAAATGAAGAACCTTAAAATGACTAAATTGTATTGTGCCATCTCAGGCTAATCTAATTTATTATTTCATGACTATTTTTTTTACCTCATGTTTTGGTATTTTTGTCAACCCTGTTACCGACCCAAGCATTACTAGATACTATAGACCATTTCGCTAGATGTAAACAACACTGGTCCAGAAGCGCTTCCTGTTTTTTTGTTTTTTTATTTTTTTTTATTTCACATATACAAATACATCTTAAAGGTGCTAATGTAACATTTTCATCCAGTCAAATGTTATGTTGGTTGTATTTTTTGTGATGTTTGTGTAAAAAAAAAAAAAAAGAAAGAAACAGGAAGTGTATCGGGACCAGTATGTTTACATTAATTAGAACTCATATGCCACTGAATAATATAGGTATTAGCTCAGTAATATACCAAGTAAATGTTTGAATTGCACAGACAGTCTTTAAAAACAGGGTCAGACCTAATCAATGTCATTGTTACTGTCAAGTTGACAGTAACAGGTTTGACGATGTCAAACAAATTTGTCACGATGTCACATTCACAAAAGCACATATTGTACACTTTGAAAGGATTTTACTTGTAGATATTGATTATATTAAGTGTAAGTAATAATTGTTTAAATTTACATTTTAAAAATGGTAACAGGACTGACTTTGCATGATGCTTATGTTTTAAGTGTTAGAATCCTGGTTGAGAGATGATGTAACCTCCTAGAAGTGATGTCACTTGGCTGTACATTATTTCACAAGGGTTTTTGATGAGGATAACAGGACTGACATGAAATCAGGAGACACCAATAAAATAATTTATATTTTGTTAAAGAAAAAAAGCATACTTATTCCAAAAACAATATGCAAATGTGATATTTATATTATTTTGCCTTCATTTTGCTACTTAAAAATCAGGGTGAGGGACAGGCTAAAAAAACGTATCCTTACCAGCATAAATGCTATTTAAATGATTTAAAATAATAATTGACTTTTATTTTTTTAATGTAACACTGATGAAAGCATATTTTACATAGTATTGTTATGTTTTTAAATTGCACGTTTATTTGTTGTTATATTAAATCTTATGTTTGATTTCTTAGGAATGCAAAAGGCACTGATTTCATGGAATGACTCATTTATTTATATATAAATAACTGAAACTAAAATCAATGGTCTCATGTTATTCTTTCAGGTACCTACTGGATTTACTCCATATATCCTCCCAACTATGTTCCCACCGGTACTGGAGACCACTGTCATAAAGCCCTGTATCTGTTTGCATTTTGGATTAACAATCTAAGCTTTCTTTGTATGTTCATATTGTGTCTGTTTGGTTTGTATATAATTTTGACACGTACTGCTTTCTTCACCAACAGAACGGTATATGTTAAAATTTAGCTGCAGACCTGTAATCGTTGTTTCTGATGGTTGTTTCACTGGTTGTTTCATCAATAAAGTTTTACTTCATAAAGAGTTTTTAACTACTGAAGATAAATGTGCGGTATAATACACACCTTTATATATTCATCATAAATATTTATTAATCCAATATTTCTTGAGAGTGATCAAGCAATATATATTTTATTATGAATATATCAATACACCAATAACAGAAAGTGCTAAATTATTCAAAAGGTAAAACTTTTTCTCCATGTATATTGAATAATTAATGAGAGGGTTGTTAGCAAGGAGGTTTATAATAGGTTGTTAGGGTAGTTTGCCCCGCCCACAACACTTGTGCGAGGTAAGTTGTCCTGTCACAGCACCCGTCCCAGAAATGTCAATAATCTTGTCGAGGCAACAACAACAATTGTTCACAAAACGGCATTATATTGTGCAAATACGCCGTCAAAAGGACTATATCTAGTCCAGCGTAACAAGACGGTTAGTTGTTATGGCTGGTAGGTACACATTTAATCCAATACATGTAAAACAAACACTCAACGCGGCTTTCCATTTGATGTTTGAGTTAGCTAGTTGATATGTTTAGCGTGTGCAGGTTAACTACTTGAGCTTGACCCAGTGCAGGTGTTACTTTTAGGAGAGGAAATAGCAATGCAGGCCTGTTGGGTTGTTTATATTGCTATTTCAATCCCTCATACTTAATACATAAACATAACCTTATAGTTTTGTGGTATAAGATGCATTTCTGTAAATACAACAGCGTGCCAGTGGCTGTGTATTGAAACGCTGTTGTTTTGTTCTTTTGTTGTTTTGTCCTGAACGGGGTTAACTGTTGTGGTTAAGTTGCGGAACTAGTGGCAAAATGCTTGCAGGCACGGGAAATGGCTTACTGCCCGTACAGTGGGTTTCCAGTCGGCGCTGCCATTTTGACGACAGGGGGCACCATTATTACTGGTAGGTTGATGCACCTGTTTATGTCATTTTCTTCGATAGAAACAACATGATTCCACAGCATTTTATCTGCCATATAGTCAGCTTTTTTCATTTTATGCAGTCAGAGTGTTCATGACTAACATTATATGTTTTTTAGGCTGTAATGTTGAGAATGCCTCCTATGGCCTTACTGTATGTGCGGAGAGAACTGCCATACAGAGGGCCGTCGCAGAAGGCTACCGAAGATTTACAGCCATAGCTGTCACATGGTATATCATAAATTCTGAATACAAGCTGATTTACTGAACAGAAAACATATTCAGTATGTTAAAGCATCCTTTTTATCTCACCAACAGTGATATCAAAGATAGTTTTGTGGGACCATGCGGTGCTTGTCGACAGGTATTAATGGAGGTATGGCTACACTTATTTTTTATCATATGCACTAGTCAAACGTTTTTGAACAGTAAGATTATTAATGGTTTTTAAAGAAGTCTCACCAAGTCTCCATTTATTTGATCCAAAGTACAGCAAAAACAGTAACATTTTGAAATAATTTATTTTTTTTAAATATCTGCTTTTCATTTAAGTATATTATAAAATGTAATTTGTTCCTGTGATTTCAAAGCTGAATTTTTAGCATCATTACTCCAGTCACATGATCCTTCAGAAATCATTCTAATATTCTGATTTTCTGCTCAAAAAACATTTCTTATTATTATGTTGAAAACAGCTGAGTAGAATATTTTCAGGTTTCTTTGATGAACTGAAATAGAAATCATTGTAAACATTATAAATGTCTTTACTATCACTTTTGGTCAATTTAAAGCATCCTTGCTAAATAAAAGTATTCATTTCTATAATAATAATAATAATAATAATAATAAAAATGTTTCTTGAACAGAAAATCAGCATATTAGAGTGATTTCTGAAGATGAAAATGTAGCTTCTGTGATTTCTGAAAATGTAGCTTTGATTTTTGTTTTTTAAAAAATATATTCAAATAGAATTTTTAATATAGTAAACAGTAAAAATATTTCAGAATTTTACTGTTTGTTTTTGTACTTTGGATCAAATAAATGCAAGCTTGGTGAGCAGAAGAAACTTCTGTGAAAAACATTAAAAATCTTACTGTTCAAAAACTTTTGACTGGCAGTGTACGTCAGTGATGTCAGTCTTTTCCTTTATCTCAGTTTTTTTTTAAACCCTCTCTCACACTTGCTCATTTTTGTCTCCAACCCTGTGTTAGTTTGGCACAGAATGGGACGTTTACCTCACTAAGCCTGATGGAACCTATAGGAAGACCAGTCTCAGAGACCTCTTGCCTTTAGCATTCACCCCGGCTCACCTGCAAAAGAACTAAATGCACTGTCTTAAAATTGATATTTTTTTCTTTTTACATTTTGAAAATATTTGTTTTTTTGATTAAGTTGAATGATGAGTCCAACTATGAAGACTTAAAATGTGAACTTCATCTCAGTCCCCACTAGAGAGCACTATACTACAAATGCCCACATTCAACTTAATAATGGTCAGAAATGTTTAAACAGGTTGCATGCAATGCCAACTTTTTTTCTTTTTAATCCATAGAAAATTAACTGTAAAAGAAAATAAATTGTAAAATAAATTACCACTACTAATATTTATTTGGCAAGGACACAATGTGATCAAAAATGACAATAAAGACCTTTATAATTTTATCAAAAAAATCTATATCAAATAAATGCTGTTCTTTTAAACTTTCATCAGAATCCTGAAAAAAATCATAGTTTTCACAAAAATATTAAGCACTAGAACTGTTTTTAACTGTGAAAAAAAAAACTGTATATCTTCAGCTGTTAGAAAGATATCTGAAGGGTATTGTGACACTGAAGACTGGTGTAATGTCTGCTGAAAATTCAGCTTTGCTGTCACAGGAATACATTTTAAATATACTTAAAAACAGTTATTTTAATTTCTAATAATATTTGTCAATATTATTGTTTTCACTGTATTTATGATCAAAATAAATGCAGAAACTTCTTTTTAAAACATCTCAGACTAGTTAGCTAGAACACGCAGGATGCCTTAAAGCAGGGCTTGATGAAGACAGTTTTCCCAGTAGAGAGAATTATTGGTAATCCCTGTAACCCTGCTGCCCCGGGACTGTTTGAAATTCTCCTCACTGTGAGGCAGAGGGGGCCAACAAACTGTTCTGTCACATGGGAAAACACTCACACATTGTTCTCTTGGAAGGCTGAGAGGGAAAGTGAACATTACTGTGGGAGAGAGCACAACGAAAAACAACATGTCTTTGTCAGGGGTATTTGATTTCTGAACTAAACTGAGGCATTAAGAAAAGTGTTGACAACAATCACATAAATGCAGAGGTGGACAGTAGTGAAGTATTTTTTACTTTACTCAAGTAAATTTAAAAAGAATCTGTGTTGTAATTTGGAAAACTTTTGCTTCACTACATTCCAAGGCATGTCATACTTTTTACTGCACTTTTTTTTACCTTTAATATTTAAAAACATTAAAAATGTAGTACTTTGTTGTACTTGAGTAAATCTTTGAATTACTTTTACTTGAGTAAAAGTAAGGAAGTACTGGATTTCTATTTCTAATGTAATTATTAAATATTTAATCTACTGCAGAAATGTAGTGCACTGTTAACCAAAAAAAAAAAAGTTAAAATAGTGTTCGTGCTGCCATAACAATTTAACAGTTTACGCAACTCAAATATCCATGTTTTTCTGTAGTACAACTTAACATTTAATGTTGATTAAACTTAAAATTTTAAGGCAGCACGAACACTTACTTTAAGTTAAAACAACTTTTTTTTTTTACAGTGTGCAGTAAAAAGTACAATATTATGCTTTGTAATGTTATGAAGTAAAATTTTCTGAAGAAAAACACTAACACAGAAACACAAAGTTCAGACACTTGAAAAGTACTTTTAAAGCAGAGTAGAAATACTTTACTACTGTCTGCCTCTGCATAAATGTTAAGAAAGATGTAAGCATCACTTTATTGCACAGTGCTGGTCAAGCAAACCGCAACTGTGTAAATGGAATGCTACTAAAATGAAATGAAATTGATGAAAATGAAACCTTTGTTTGTGTTTGCATGTACATTCATATGAAACAAGCCATCATGTGCTTGTATGTGGCTGTGGTCTGTTGCTTTTTTTAAAGGAGGTATTTTAACATATAAAAATGAAACGGCAATCTAGATTATCTGTATTTCTAAAAGACTCTGAACAGAAAAAAGAAATAAAGGATTGATTACTTAAGTAGATCTTTACTGTAACTGTCTCTTATCAACAGCCACTACCTTGATCAGATGATTCATCCTGTGTGTGCTAATGGTTTTGTTACTGTTCAACCACGTTTTATGACATGTTTGTGCAGTAAATGCAATAGAAGACAATTCAGTTTTGCACTTGCACACAGTCTGGAAGAACAATCTCAAGACTGCCTGACTATTATGAGAAAGCACAGTTTATCCACTTTACTCATGTTTTTCATTAAGGAGAGTATATTGGTTCTCATGGGCATGTTTGCAGGAGGAATTCCAGTTCACTCAAGTGAACTGAGGCTCAATGATGCGCTTGGAATTTGGAAGGGGACCGTTTAAGGTGGAAACTCTTTCGGAACTCTGTATTACAGTGGTGATTTTAGCGTAACTTCTCGAGCAGTTGCCTATGTGAATTCAGTGCATTAAAACGCGGGTTATTTGATGATGTGGCAGACGTTTATCAAGTAGTCTTATCGGTGTCAAAGTTCCTCTGGAGTTCCTCCTTAGCGAATGGGCGGATGCAAGTGGAGTCGGCACTATATAAACCAGATTGACCTGCAAATCCAGCCTCTGTGGAGTCTGACAGCGGGAATCCTATTTTAAACGAAAGATTCTTCCTTTTGCAGGTATGTCTTATTAATACATTCATTCATTAAGATTATTCTATAGTGTTTCGAAGTAAGCACGCAATTCTGTGAAAAGTTCTAAGACGCTTTAATTTAATTTAAGACGCTTTAAAAATATTTTATGGTTATATCTCTGAAATGGATCGCGAACTGTTCTAGACAATGTGTTTTACAATTAAATAATATGTACAGTTTTTTATATATTTTAAATTGATTCGAAATGTGCCCGATAGGTAGAAGTTTGTCCTGACTTCAGATCGTTCTCCGTTTAACAGACAGCACTGAAACTACCATCAAACATGAATAAAGACGACGACATGAAGGAAGTTGAACTAAACGAAATGGATCAGGAAAAACAGCCGATGACCGGAGAAACTCCGACAGGCACCGAAAAAAACGGCTGCGTAAAGGTTAAAGTGCCAGAGGACACAGAAGTCAAATTTACGGGCCTCTCCAAAGAGGAGTTAATGAAAGTCGCCGGGACATCCGGGTACGATATCTATCTATCTATCTATCTATATTTATATATAGACTATATATATATATATATATATATATATATATATATATATATATATATTCTGTCTGTCTGTCTAATATATATTTGTATATTTGCAGGTGGGTTCGGACTCGTTGGGTCTTGCTGGTTTTGTTCTGGCTCGGCTGGGTTGGCATGTTAGCTGGAGCAATAGTAATCATAGTACAGGCCCCACGCTGTAAACCCATTCCTGAGATGCACTGGTGGAACGAAGGCCCTCTGTACCAGATATCTGACCTGAATGCTTTCTCTGAACATGGACTGAAAGGTGATTGCTTATTTTTTCGTGCTAATCACTGAAACAAAAATGGGAAAACATCTTGCCAGCATCTCTCAACTTTATATGTACTTGATCAAATTTCCAGAGGTTCGCAACAAAAATCAAGTAGATTATTTAGATATTTTAGCTCTTTGCTACAATGACATTAGGAAAACCCTAGGAAAAGTATCAGACTGATGATGTAGCCAAGCCAAAACTTACTGACTGTCTTGTGACTCGCTCATGTGAGAAAGCATGTATTGTGCTGATGTACGCAAAACTCTTTCCCCCTCATCACATTTCTGCTCTTACCACAACTTTTGGCTGGGTTTGTAATTACGATTTTCGCACTCACACAAATACTGTAGACAATCTACATTATAGATTGAGATTATCAAGTACAGTGACCTTAAACCTTGATATCTTCAGATGTGCATAGCACAGTACTCACAGTACTGTGGTTAAACGATCAAAGCAGATTAATAATTAACTTTCATGATCTCTCATTCACTTCCTCTTTTCTTAACCCTTTTGTCTTTCATTCTGTTTGTAGGAGTTGAGGAGAAGCTGGACTATCTGAACCAGATGAAGGTGAAGGGCCTTGTTTTGGGTCCGATACACACTGTGCAAGAAAACCAGCGCAGCACACTGGAATTAACTTTAATTAACCCAGACTTTGGCTCTGAGGACGAGCTGATTTCTCTGTTGGACCGTGCACATAGAAAAGGTGACCTCACTTGGTTGTTTTTTTAAAGGGGTCCTATTATGCTCTTTAACAGAGTCTTGATTTTGTTTTGGGGGTGTACTAGAACATGTTTTCATGCTTGATGGTTCAAAAAACACATTGTTTTAACATAATTTACATTATTACAAATTTCTCCCAACCTGGCACAAATGACTCGATTAGTTCCTTCCGAAAAATGAAATGTGTTGTGATTGGTTAGCTGTCCCACTGCGTTGCGATTGGCGAACAGCTTAGACGGTGTTTCAGTACTGCCACGCCCCTTGTCAAAGAAGTAAGTTTCGTGTACAGCTGTTAGCTTAAACTAGATTAAAGTGATTCTTACGTTAAAAATATGGATATTTTTCTTACAAAAACGCATCGATTCGATACAGGAGGCCTTTATTAACCCCCCGGAGCCGTGTGACGCAAATTTTAATATAACTCCGATTGCATTCGTCTGAAAGAAGGAAGTCATATATATCTAGGATGCATGGAGGGTGAGTAAATAATACACTATAGTAGTGTTGGGTCCTATCATCAACCTGCGAGATCGATTATCGTGCTAATGTATTTAATTATTTACATACTTAGTTTCATTGCCCAAAACCAGCTCCAGTATAAGGCTAAAAGCAGCCTAACATTATCAAAGAACATCATCACTGATTAGCCTAGCCTATTCTAATGCAAGTTTAAGCATTTTAAAAAACACTGGCGTTGTAAGTGAAGCTAACGTTATCTACAATGTATGATGAATAAATCTCTTACCACAAACTGCACACGTCTGCAGCACGTTATGGCTCCGACGCAGCAACCGGAGTAGACCCACACTGCATGTGTTTCGATCCCCCTGTACTGCACACGTCTGCGGCGCGTTACTGCTTTGAATCAATGCTTGGGTTTATACCCGCCGCGCTGCGGTTTGTTGAAGCGGCTCTCCGTGCTGCATCATTAGGCTAATCCCCCACCTCATCCCTACACCCCCTCCCAACAATTAGAATTTCCGTGGGCGGGATTTAATTTAATAATATACTAATTGACCCGTTGTGACATCATTGCATGCGGAAAACAAACATTGTAGTCCAAAGGAGTTGTTCGTTGTAGTTCTTGAAAAGGGATTTTTAAAAAACCAAATATCTCCCTTTGGAGTGGACTTTAAGATTTGTAACTTTGTAGATCTTTTTTTATGCCCAAAGATACACACCACACACTGACTGAAGTTCAAAAAGTGAAAAAGCATAATAGGACCCCTTTAAGGTTTTCAAAATAATAATAATAATAATCATGAAATAGGTCACTGGATAGACCTCATTATTACGCTCCTGTTGTTCTGTTTCAGAGGAAGGCTGTCTAAAATAGCAGTAAGCTGTCATTTTAACCTCTGACCTCCTGCCTTTTTTCCTATAGTGAATATGTGACATTACTTCTGTTTGTAACCATTTCTTTACTTATAATTTGAAATACATTAAAACAAACCAAAACATCCTAGAAAATATTAACTCCACAAGCTAATTTATGGCACATATTAAATGCATTACGGTACTTTAGTGACAGAACAGAGGACTGGCTTGGAAATGATTCACTAACTCAAACACAGTTGTGTTGGTTTAGCAGGAACATCCCTGTGGTTTCAAGTAAAATAAAGCCATATGGCTTGAAATAAACACTTCATACATGACAGACATTAGGCATTTGGTTTTGTCAGGAAGCATAAACTCTAGAAAAATTATTTAACAGCCTTCTGGTTTGTTGACTTTCCCCTCTGCCTTTTCTACCTCTCAGGAATCTCCATAGTGCTGGATCTAACACCCAATTATAAGGGAGCTTCAGTCTGGTTCAACAATGCTGCTTCTGTTGCTGAGAGTCTCAGAGTAAGTGCTGATATATTGACGGTCAGTTAGTGAGAGAAAAGACAAAGATTTAGAGATGTATAAAGGGGCCCATGTAAGAACATACACTGCCAGTCGAAAGTGGTTGAACAGTAAGATTATTAATGTTTTTTTTAAAGAAGTCTCTTCTGCTGACCAAGCCTGCATTTATTTAATCCAAAGTACAGCAAAAACAGTACAATTTTTAAATATTTTTACTATTTAAAATAACAGTTTTCTATTTTAATATATTTAAAAATTTTATTTATTCCTGTGATTTCAAAGCTGAATTTTTAGCATCATTACTCCAGTCACATGATCCTTCTGAAATCATTTCAATATTCAGATTTGCTGCTCAAAAAGTTTATTATAATTATTATTATGTTGAAAATAGTTGAGTAGAATTTTTTCAGGTTTGATGAATAGAAAGTTCAGAAGAACAACACTTATCTGAAATAGAAATCTTTTAAAATAGTGTATAATATTACAGAAGCTTTTTATTTCAGATAAATGCTGATCTTTGGATCTTTCTGTTCATCCAAGAATCCTGAAAAAAGTGTACTCAACTGTTTTAAATATTGATAATAATAATAATAATAAAAAAATATTTCTTGAACAGCAAATCAGCATATTATGTCACACTGAAAACTGGAGTATTGATGCTGAAAATTTAGCTTTGAAATCACCGGAATAAATTACATTTTAAATATATTCAAATAGAAAACGGTTATTGTAAATGGTAAAAATATTTCAGCATTTTGCTGTTTTTGCTGTACTTTTAATGAAATAAATGCAGGCTTGGTGAGCAGAAGAGACTTTGGAAGTCATTGAAAATCTTACCGTTCAAAAACTTTTGACTGATGGTGTATCTCATCATATTAGAGTAAAAAAAATACTTCTGACATTAGCATACCAGTATATTTTGGGTTCAGTAAGATTTTTTTTTTTAAATAAATTGCTTATTTTCAACAAGAAACATTACATTTCTCCTTCTAAATTGTTACAAAAAAAACTATTTCCAGACACATACTGTTCTTTTGAAAAAATCAGCAAAGTGTATCATTTTCCACAGCAATATTAAGCTTTACAAACACTTTCATTATCAATGATAACAATAAATGTTTAAGCACTAAATCAGCATATTAAAATGATTTCTGAAGGATCATGTGACCCAAGACTAAAGTAATTAAAAAAAAAGACTAAAAAAAAATCAGCTTTGCATCACAGCAATTAATTACATTTTAAATATATATTTGAATTAAAAACAGTTATCGTACATTGTAATATTATTTCACAATATTACTGTTTTACTGTATTTTAGATCAAGCCTTCTTGATCAGAGATTTTTTTATTTTTTTTTTTAACAATTCTTCAACCTCAAATTTTTGAACGATAGTGTAAATGGACACTGAAAGTTTGTTTTACTATTATGAGTGATGTAATTATTATAACAATATTTTATTAATCAATGTTAATTCATATAAGCAGATTAATTTGTTCCATTCTCTGATTTTATTGTAGGATGGATGCATATACTGGCTCAATAAGGGGGTGGATGGGATCTTTTTATCTCACCTGAATGACATCGCGAACACAGAAGCCTGGCCGTCTGTTCAAGGCATATTCAACAAAACTGATGCAACCAAAAAAAGGTACCTTATGTGGTATTAATTATTGAAATGTGTAAGGAGGACATTTGTTTACTAGGACAGAGACACCTGGTGGCCAGATTGGGGTACTGATTGCATCTAGTGAATACAAACGTTAGACTTTGACAGACAGACAGAATTTGATGTTAGTTCACAAAGATCTTTCTCCTTTGACTTTCAGAGCTCTAATGGGATCAGTCACCGGCCTCTTGACGGATGACGTTTCTCATCTGCTGAACCGCTCTAGTGTTGACCTGCTCCTGACAGGACTGCCTGATCCGGTTGAGCCTGGTGTAAGACAGGCCGAGGTGATACAGACACTCTACTCCGATCACCTGCAGACGAGTCTGGGCTGGAGTCTGAGTGGACGGGCTCAGGGTTCTCTGGCTTCCAGAAGTTCAGCAGTGCCTGTAAGGCTCTATCAAATGCTGCTGTTCACCCTCCCAGGCACACCTGTATTCAACGCTGGAGATGAGGTTGGACTGAAAGCTGGGGTGAGTAGAGCATGCTGTCTTGTAAAATCTAAATGCAAATTAAAATAAATTGATAAGCTAACAATATTTCACCTGTACAGGAGAAACCTGAAGCAATGTGGGGCTTGGAAAGTCAAACAGAAGATGACAATGCAACAGCAAAGGTACATTTTCATAAAAACATTTTCACATGCTATATATATATCACTCTAGTAATTGCACATTTTAAAAACACATTCACTTTGTTTCTTTCTTTCATTCTTTTGACTTAGACTATACAGGAGGAACGTACCGCAGTGCGTGACTTCTTTAAAACACTCAGTGATCTGAGGGGAAAAGAGCGATCGCTTCTGCACGGAGATTATATCAGCCTTCACAGCTCACCCACTTCATTAACATTTCTCCGCCTTTGGGACCAGAGCGAACGTTTTCTGGTCGCCCTAAACTGGGGAAGTGACACCGTTACCATGAAACTGACCAATAGCGACCTGCCGGCTGAGGCTCTGGTCCGTGTTTCTACAGATACAGAGAATCTAGCTGTGGATAGTAAGGTGTCAGTAGAAAACTTAGAGCTTGGGCCCAAACAGGCTGTTTTGTTGTCTTATGCTTTTCCTGGCTAGACACACATTCACAGACACTCCTTAATGTCTCAGATCAGCTTCAACACTGTGCACAGGTTTAGACTTTGTCTTTCGAGTGGAAAAGTTCATAGTTTTAATTGTATTCTCTAATAGAGATACTTTTAGGAGCACTAACTGTAAAGCTGTGTGAAAGAGCTCCAGTTGTTAAAGTGTCACAGTTGTAGAACAGATGTTGATTGCCATACAGAGACATGTAGATCTAAAGCGCCTGATAAGATAATAAAATGGCTACTGAAGATATTGTGCTTTGTGTGAAAATGTGTCCACTTTATTCCACTGGTGTGGTTATTGCTTATAGTATATCCAAAAAAAGTTCCCTCTTGAATTATAGCTAAGAGAAACATTTTAACCTAAAATGTTTTTTGAACCAAATACAAGACTTTGTGTTTAAAAACCATCAATAAAAAAAATAAAGTACAATATAATATGCAAAAAATCTTCCATGCCTGCAAAATTTAACACAAAAATGGTTGGGATGAGTAAGACATATTCATTTTGTTTATTTAGTGAACGAAATGTGTAGTTTTATTCAGCAAGTAAAATTCAATCAATCGAAAGTGATGGTACAGACATACATTGTTACCCAAAAAAAATGTTTTAAATAAATGTTTTTTAAAGTTTTATTCATTAAGAATCATGAAAAAATAGTTCTAGCAAACTGATTAATCACAATTAATCGCATCCAAAATTAAAGTTTGTGCTTACATAGTATGTGTTCTGTGTATATTTATAAATATACACACATACATGCATATATTTAAGAAATATGTCATATCACATA
>JAHKKF010535130.1:0-10105 GCA_019740295.1 Labeo calbasu | reverse complement strand
TTACATTTGTTTGTGAAGGGAATGTGCCTCCCGATCTACATAAATGCGTCTATGTTCACGCAAATCATTCGTAATCCAGCTTCATCTACAGCAGAAGTGAGTATAAGGGTTTTTTTATGAATCTCTGCAATTACCTTTCCTAATAACGTGCTAGTTAGCAAGTTTTTGCGGCTAAATGCGCTAAATGCAGCTAAAGTAAACAGGCTTGTCACTCCACAGAGAAAAGTGAGGGGCGGGGCAAGCAGAGCTCATTTGCATTTAAAGGATCAATACCTCAGAGTGGGTTGATTTTTGCAGAGCTCATTTTGACAAGGTAAAACGGGTGTTGTTTTACACAACCATTGAGAATTTTTAACCAAAGTATATTATAGACTTTTCATTAAGAGCCTATGAATCATATCAACTTGTGGAAAATGGGCATCTGATGACTCCTTTAAAGAAATGCTTGCTCAAAAATGACAAGTTGGTCATTGTTTAAATTCTTTTGTCCCTTAAGCGCAATAAAAATTCACTTATTTTGTCATACAGGTTTGAAACGGCATGAAGTTGAAGTTTTCATACTAAGCTCTTTATTTAAGTGGACCGTTTTTCATTAAAATGAGTCTCTTTAAAGAAGTTATTACCCAAAAATGACAATTAGGTCATTGTGTGAATGCATTTGATCCTTTAGTCTCAGTGAGAAATGCTTCTGAAATTCAGTGATTTTGTTCCAATGAAGAAAGTCATTCTTGGGTTAAGTATCTCCTTATTTTTTCATTAAAAATTAGCCTCTTTTAATAATGCCACTGTGAGTACGTGTGATCGCGAATCTCGAAAGTTAAAGTAAAAAGCATGTGTGCATTCAAAACCAATTTAATGCCCCGCATATTCATTTTTTTTCTCCCATCTCGTATTTATTCTCTTTAGAGGGGATTCTTTCCTTTCCAAACGTGGTATTTGGATTCAGGCACATTCCTATGACAATTTGGTCTTCATTTAAATCTGTTTGAACCTTTAATCTCAGTGAGCAACATTTATAAAATTCGCCTATGTCCCGTACAAGTTTGGAGCCACATGAGGTTGAGGCTCCTTAACTAGACCAAAACTAAAACAGGTAGAAAATGAAATCTTCCAGATGATAAACACCAAGCTAAATTACAACAGGAGATTGAGACAGCATGTGCAGATGATGAGTCACTGAGAAAATGACATGCTGAGACATGTTAATTGCAAGCGCAGCTCCACTCCTGAGCAGTAGGGGGCAGCGCAGGCGAGGCGGTCCCATGTTTTTCCTTCCAGCACATTGATTCAGTGGGGACTCTGGGGATTGGAGCTCAGACAAGGCTGAGAGTGGCTCAGCGCCCGCATTGTTTCTACTTTTATCCCAGTCCTTCCTTTCCTCCATCGCTTTACATATTTCTACCTTGACTAAACAAGGAACTGGGGAAGTTTTTTAGGGAAGCTCTGGAGAGGAAGAGCTCAGTTTAATTGCTCAGAGCGGTTCACATGCATAAATACATGTCTAAAATGGGAAGACGAGTCCCAGATGCGTGTTTTCTTCATATTACCCCGTTATAAGTCCCCTGCGCACCAGTATTCTGTGATTCGCTGTACATCTGATATGAATAATGTCCGTGATGAGAGATTGTGAACCTGCCCAGATTGGCATCCCACATCGAGGCTCTTTTTGCCACTACTGGCTGCTTACTGATTCAATAGGAAGTGTTTAAATGAGATGATGCTTTCTCATTTTCTCAGTTGTGTGATGGTGAGTCAGATTCCCGCCGGCGCCTGACCTCACTGATGCGCTAACATCTTCCAACATCTATTGGAAAGCCCAACCAGAAGATTGGAGATGTTAAAGCCGCTAATGCAGGGATTAATGCCAAATTGAAATATGCGCTAGACACATACTGATATGTAAATATAGAATCTAAGAAGATTATAGCACTAACCCATAATGTAAGTCAAATCTAGTACTTGAAATTGACTGTTCTGGGGTCAGGGGTCAGTTCTAGGGTCAGTATCTCGAGTACCAAATCAGCATATTAAAATGATTTCTAAAGGATTATGTGACACTAAAGACTGGAGTAATGATGCTGACAATTCAGCTTTGCATCACAGAAATAAATTACATTTTAGCATTTAAAAAAAAAAAAATGAATCTCAAAATTCTAACTTTTTTCTCGCAATTGAAAGTTTATATATCGCAGTTCTGACTTTTTTCACAATTACGAGTTTGTATCTCAGAATTCTTTATTCTCACAATTGTGAGTTTATATATTGCAATTTTGACTTTTTTTCACAATTGCAAGTTTAGATCTCACAATTCTGACGTTTTTCCATAGAGCTGCGAGTTTGTATCTCACAATTATGACTTTTTTTTTCATTAGCAATTTTATATATTGCAGTTTTGACTTTTTTCCACAATTGTGAGTTTATATATTGCAATTTTGACTTTTTTCACAATAGCGAGTTTATATATTACAATTCTGACTTTTTTCATGTAATTGCGAGTTTGTCTTGTAGTTTTAACGTTTTTCCTTAGAACTGCAAGTTTGTATCTCACATTTCTGACTTTTTTTGCAATTGCGATTTTTATATATTGCAGTTTTGACTTTTTTCCACAATTGTGAGGTTATATATTGCAATTTTGACTTTTTTCCACAGTTGTGAGTTTATATATTACAATTCTGACTTTTTTCATGTAATTGCGAGTTTGTCTTGTAGTTTTGACATTTTTCCTTAGAACTGCAACTTTGTATCTCACAATTCTGACTTTTTTTGCAATTGCGATTTTTATATTTTGCAATTTTGACTTGTTTCACAATAGCGAGTTTATATATTACAATTCTGACTTTTTTTATGTAATTGCGAGTTTGTATCTCACAGTTCTGACTTTTTTTCACAATAGCGAGTTTATGTATTGCAATTCTGACTTTTTTTCTTGTAATTGCGAGTTTGACTCCTAGTTCTGATGTTTTTTCCTTAGTACTGCAAGTTTGTATCTCACAATTCTGACTTTTTTTGCAACTGCGATTTTTATATATTGCAATTTAGATTTTTTTTTCACAATTGTGAGTTTATATATTGCAATTCTTACTTTTTTTTTGCAATTGCGAGTTTATGTATTGAGTTCTGACCTTTTTTCACAATTGCAAGTTTATATATTACAATTTTGACTTTTTTCGTAATTGCGAGTTTATATCTTGCAATTCTGACTTGTTGTTTGCAATTGAGTTTATATATTGCAATTCTGACTTTTTTTTCTAATTGCGAGTTTATGTATCACAGTTCTGACTTTTTTCTCATAATTGCAAGTATGTATATATCACAGTTCTGTCTACAGAAACATTCAGATTTTTTTTTTTTGTAATTGCAAGCCATGGTGTGCATAAGAAAGTGTATGGAAGCCTGTTTCTGCCTCTGAATACAGGATAATAAAAAGTAATTGCTACTTACAAATCTTACAAAACTTTTTTTTCTCAGAATTGTGATTCTGACTTTTTTCTTGCAGTTGCGAGTTTGTATATCACAGTTTTGACTTTTTTCTCATAATTTTGAGAAATGAAGTCAGAATTGTGAGAATTTTGAGGGGGAAAAAAAGACAATTTCTCAGAACTGCAAGTTTATATCTTGCGATTCTGACTTTTTAACGCGCAATTGCGAGTATATTATTACAGTTCTGACTTTTTTCTCAGAATTGTGATATAAAGTCAGAATTGTGAGATATAAACGTATAATTCTGAGAAATGAAGTCAGAATTGTGAGAAATTTGAGGGTGAAATTCTGAGGGGGGAAAAGACTGATATTTACTGATAAGTTTATATCTTGCAATTGTTTTTAAATCACAATTCTGAGATTTTCTCGCAATTTCGAGTTTATATCTCACATTTCTGAGAAAAAAAATCTGTCAATTTTGGAAAAGATCAGAATTGTGAGATTAAAAAGTCTCAATTACCTTTTTTTTTATTCAGTGGTGGAAACAGGCTTTCATAAGACTTCTTTAAAAACCATTAACTTTTAAATAGAAGTGAATAATAATTTAAAATTTTCATATAAATTATAATAATGAATCATAATAATTGAGCGTAGTGGAAGAAGAAATTTAGTTGAACTGCTTGTTATCTCTGGAATTCTTAACATATAACCATTTTTAATTAGTAACACATTACTGAGCACACAGTTTTTCAGACTGAAACAGTTGTTATTAGCAAATGAAATCATAGCTCATTCAAACAAAACAAACTAATCTATCCTTTGATAACCAAGGACAGTTTAATAATTAAAGCTGGAGAAATGCAATTAGAAATCCCACTATGTCAACAGATGTCTATTAAAGTCCGGAACGTTTTAAGGGTCAGGAAAAATGAGAAGTTGACTAATCCCAAACACCAACATGAATTTTATTCATGACTTCACCGTGGGGGAGTCTCTTGAGGGTAGCAGGTGCCGAGGTTTCAGCGGGTATTAACCGCAGCGCTTCGGCTGCATCCAAGTTTAATTAATGCTGGGAAGCAGAGCGAAGAACCGGTGGCGGTGAGCGGCGGGAGGGCGTTAGGGTAGATAGCAGCCACTGTGTGGACATGCCAAGTGCCCTCAGGTTGGTGCCACCTCCTTGCCAGGGCCGAAGGTGGGCACGGTGCCACCGCAAAACAGCAGCTACACTCGCCAGCCAGGAGTCTAAACATACAAAGCAGGACAAGAAACAGCTTTATAATCAGAGAGAACAGAAACATAATCTTGGGCTCACGATTAGTCAGTTTGCCGAGAGGATGGAACCGGTTTAATGTGACTCCAGCATCGGATGCAACACACATCTATGTTGTTTTTGATGTTGGACTTTACAACGTTAGCCAAACGATTAACAATCTGGACTGTTAACGCAAATGCTGCAGGTATGATCTCAGTAGTGATTACTCTGCACCTGCAAAATCTGATGACGGAATAACACTTAATGGATAAAACTTAAAGAAATTGTTTAAATTCTGTTCACTTTCAGGGTTTTGAGTGCATTTTGAGTGTAAATAATGCTTCACATTTCAATATGGTTAATCATGTAAAGTAATTATGTCACTTTAGAAGACAAAATACCTACAACATACCTATTGTGTTGCATGGATAATTTTTATGCGTTTGTATTTTGAACTATTTAGTCTATTTTGTCCCTGAAGGCCAGATTTAAAACCCACTCTTACTTGTCAAAAGCATATTCTCAAACGTGCACTTTATACTGACACCTGTTGGCCTGGATGCATTAAGTTTGCTTCACACTGCAGCTGTTTGTTCATTTTTTTGTGAAGTTTCTTTTCGTCATTGTTTTCTCTCATTATTAATTATTATAATTAAAAATTATTATTATTATTTCACAATATTAGTTGCTATATGCCGTACGAAAATTAACCACGGTTTTATTATAGTAAAAGTGTAGTAACCATGTTTTGTTTGGCTTATTGATTACCATTTGTACAACCACAGTTTTATCACAAATAACATGGTTAAACTATGGTTAATACACTACCAGTCAAAAATTTTTGAACTGTAAGATGTTTAATGTGTTTTAAAGAATTCTCTGTTCATCAAGCCTGCATTATTTATATATATATTATATATATTACTATTTAAAATAACTGCTTTCTATTTGAATATATTTTAAAATGTAATTTATTCCTGTGATCAAAGCTACATTTTNAGCATCATTACTCCAGTCTTCAGTGTCACATGATCCTTTAGAAATCATTCTAATATGCTGATTTGCTGTTCAAGAAACATTTTATTATTTTTAAACAGTTGAGTACAGAAAGATCCGCATTTTTCTGAAATAAAAAGCTTTTGTAATTTTTTTTTTTTTTTTTTTGTAGAAATGAATACTTTTATTTAGCAAGGATGCTTTAAATTGATGATAAAGACATGTATAATGTTACAAAAGATTTCAGATAAATGTT
This sequence comes from Labeo calbasu, assembly GCA_019740295.1. Lineage (NCBI taxonomy): Eukaryota > Metazoa > Chordata > Actinopteri > Cypriniformes > Cyprinidae > Labeo > Labeo calbasu. Next base: position 4,181 of record JAHKKF010535130.1, on the reverse strand, counting down.
GTTCTTCTGAACTTTCTATTGATTAAAGTAACCTGAAAAAATGTTGCTGAGCTTTTTTCAACATAATAATAATAATAATAATAATAATAATTATTATTTTTTTGAAGCAGCAAATCAGAATATTAGAATGCTTTCTGAAGGATCATGTGACTAGAGTAATAATGCTAAAAATTCAGCTTTGAAATCACAATAAAAATTACATTTTAAAATATATTCAAAATGAAGACAGTTATTTCAAATAGTAAAAATATTTGGATAAAAAAATGCAGACTTGGTGAGCAGAAGTGACTTCTTTAAAAAAACATTCAAAATCTTACTGTTCAAAAACTTTTGAAGTAATGTATAGCAAAACCATGGTTAATTTGTGGTTACCATTGTTTAACTATCATAACCATGTTTTTTTGGTAGTAAAACAATGGTTAATTTTCATAAGGGATATCAGTTTTTATCACACAATATCACATTTTGAGTAGTGGTACAAACTTTGTAAGCCACATAGTCTCATGCTAACATCTTTTTGTTTTTTATTGTATTTGTCAACAGTGCTCTTAATTTCTTATGGCATAAACCTTTATTTTCTTTTTGAGCTTGACAGTTTTGAGTTTCATTGACTTTTATAGTTTGAAAAAAATAATATGCTGATTTTCTTCTATTTTTTTTTGTGTATTCTGCAAGTAAGTCATGCAAGTTTAAAATGACTTGAGGGTAAGTAAACAATGACCAAGTATTAATCTTGGGGTGAGCTTTGACTTTAATGACTTACTGAAGGCATGTTTAGCATGCCAAGAGAAGCTTATGATTAAATGAACTGAAGGAAAAGCAGGGAGAACATATTATAAAACTTCATAAAAAAAGCTCATGAAGTCCTAATTGATTTGTTGGGAAAAGTAGACTATATCTGTAGTAGAATCGGTCCCTGCTGTTAACAGTGTGGCTTAATGAAGCCGTCACATGACCAGATCAACCATATGACTTTACTGACCTTCTGTACAGTAAATGTACACAATTAAAACTATATTACCAGAACAATGATGCTGCAGAATATTGCCAATATTTTCAGGGTTGCTCATTGCAATGAGTTGTGCCAGCAGCTATATGAATGCTGTTAGAGAATGTCATTTTAGCTTGTGTTAATCACTGGTGGTCCTGAGGAGAGATCGTATGTGTGGTGTGTGAGAAAAGTTACCCACTTGGTTGCAAATCATTTTCATTGAGGGTGGCAGCGGAATGACATGCGGGCGTGATCCCAAGATACTGCTACAAATGAACATGGAGAAGTGTGTGCTGGAGAGCTGTGAGCTAGAAAACGCTCCTGCTGTAGCCAATAATAAGGGTCGTGCTTCTGTACTGCAACTGCTAGAGCATGGCACTAGAGATGTCACTAATGATTATTTTGGTAATCAGTCAATCAATCTGCTGATAAATCGAGCAATCGGGTAATTTTTTTTATTTATTTATTTTTTTGTGGTAATAAAAATAGATCCAAGCAAACCTTAGCCTTTAAAGGCGAAGTTCATCTCCAAAACAAAAATGTACAGATAATGTACTCACCCTGTTGTCATCCAAGATGTTCATGTCTTTCTTCCTTCAGTCAAAACGAAATTGTTTCTTGAGGAAAACATTCCAGATTTTTTCTCCATATAGTGGACTTCAATGGTGCCTCCGAGTTTGAACTTACAAAATGCAGATTAAATGCAGCTTCTAAGGGCTCTACACGATCCCAGCCTTTAAATACTCTGTCCTTTTTGGTCATACAGATAAGAGTAATACCTCTTTCGAATCTGTAAAAGGTGTACTTTCATTTGTGTGCACTCACAGTAACAACAAAACGTTGTGTTTTTGTAAAATAATGAAAGCATACAGGGTGTGCTTTCTGCCATCGCGGTCTCTGTAAACTTGAGCGCGTAAAAAAAAAAAAAGAACCAAAAGTCTGTGCTTTCCTCACAGAAATGAAAAAATATATACATTAAGCGAAATGTCTGCTTTTAAATGAACTAATTCAAATGGAAAACAAATATTTTCAGATTATTTTCAGATGTAATCCGTATGAACGTGCACGTCCACTGTGGAGATGTCAGTGTCGTCGACTTTGTCACTGCAGCCGAAAATACAGAAAACAAAGTTTATCAATGGATTATTATGATTTTAAAGGAGAAGTCCACTTTCAGAACAAAAACTGACAGATAATGTACTCACCCCTTGTCACCCAAGATGTTCATGTCTTTCTTTCTTCAGTCGTAAAGAAATTATGTTTTTTGAAGAAAACATTTCAGGATTTTTTCCTTATAGTGGACTTCTATGGTGCCCAGAGTTTAAACATCCAAAACGCAGTTTAAATGCAGCTTCAAACGATCCCAAATGCGGTTGTAAATGATCCCAGCCGAGGAAGACTGGGTCAGAACTTCTGCAGCAATGTAGGATGATTTTGAAATCATTTTTGAAGTTGAGGGAGAAAATACGATTGGAGTTTTTTTTCGACGTACCCTAACTGTCTTGAGTCAGAATACGCAGAGTTCAGGGAGAGAAAGACTAGACGAGCATTTGAGATGAAAAAGTATTTAAATTGTATTTTTTTAATGAAAATAACCAATCGTTTCGCTAGATAAGACCCTTCTTCCTCGGTTGGGATCATTTACAACCGCATTTGGGATCGTTTGAAACTGCATTTAAACTGCATTTTGGAAGTTCAAACTCGGGGCACCATATCAGTCCATTATTTGGAGAAAAATCCTGAAATGTTTCCCTCAAAAACCATAATTGCTTTACGGCTGAAGAAAGAAAGACATGAACATGTTGGATGACAAGGGGGTGAGTACATTATCTGTAAATTTTTGTTCTGGAAGTGGACTTCTCCTTTAAGGCAGTCTTCTTGCTGAAGCATTCCCACTGATAGCCTATAGGCAATAGAAAAATCTTTAGTCGAGGGCAGCCCTAGAAAGCTGCATTTATTTGATCCGTAAAAATAGTTATGTTGTGAAAAAAAAAAAACTATTTTAATATGTCATTTATTTCTGTGATGCAAAGCTGAATTTTCAGCATCATTACTCCAGTCTCTCCAGTCACATGATCCTTTAGAAATCATTCTAATATGCTGGTTAGTTGCTCAAGGAACAATTCTTAATAATGCATGTAGTGTAAAGCAAAGAAAAAAAATGCTAAGTTGCACCTTTAAAAAATAATATGCTTTTGACCAGTAAGAGCATGGTTTAAATCTGGCCTGAGAAGGCAAAATAGTTCAAAACGCATTTGAAAAAATGACATTTACAACAGAAATAATATCATAAAATAAGCTATGTATACACAAAAATGAGTGAAATCCTTGGCTTTGCTAAATGTACTGTGATTATTAAATGAGAGATCTGTCTGTAAAGATAGCGTGTTCTCATCTGGTGTAAAAGAACTGGGCCAAGTGATGTACCAGAAGCCAAATGCCTGGAGTATTCTTCCTCCTGTACGGGTTTACACCCTTCCTAATTTAGCATCACTGATCCACACCTCATCCCTCTGTAGCTGGCAAAGAGAGTTTTACTTCAGCTGCAGAACATGCTTGCACTGATGCGCTCATTCATGCACAAATGTATTCATGTGTGCATTCACTCCTTTTCTGTATAAAAGTCAAGGCAAATATGTCTAGAATTATGAAAGACATGCAGTCTATATTCGAAATGTAATACTGGCATACTGAGTCTGTATACTACATACTACTTACTATTTTTAAAATAGTATGTGAAATCAAACACATTTTGCAATGATAAAAAATTAGTAGTAGTGTGTAACATTGTTTGGCCACAACAATTGGACAGCGGTGATGCATCTACTATAGTATATAAATAATAATATAAATAAATAAAAAATAATTTTATGAAAATATATAAAATACACTGAGGAAAAAAACAGCTATACTTCAAAATGTCATATTTAATTCAATGTGTTACTTGCAATTGTGAAATTTGCTAAGAATTTTTGAATGAAAATTGTTTCCACACCACAAAAATGTCAGTCTTTTCAGAATAAGTTTCTACGATATGTTGAAATGATACATTTAAATAAAATAAAAATTAAATAATAATAAGAACAGTGTATATTTTGTCAGAATACACATTTACATTATGTTCAAATGATAATAAAATATAAAATAAAACTAAATAATTAAATCAAATTAATAATAATAATGTATATTT
>JAHKKF010535129.1:3739-14699 GCA_019740295.1 Labeo calbasu | reverse complement strand
TTCAAAGTAACATTCCCAACACTGCCCACAACAACATTAAAATAGTGTAGATTAGTGTACAATATTTTATATTTATTTTATAGTTATATTAAATTAGAATTTTTTTAAAGTAATGCAATAGTTACTTTGCCTGGTAATTAGTTACTTTTATAATGATGTAACTCAGTTACTAACTCAGTTACTATTTGTAAGAAGTAACTAGTAACTATAACTAATTACTTTTTTAAAGGTACGTGCCCAACACTGTAAATGAGTACACAAATTTAAAACTGCATATAAATTCCTATTTAGTTTAATTTCTTATATGTAATTTACGTTTTTTTGATAATCTTCAATTTTACAGTAAAATGATATGCAAATTGTATAATTAAAATATATAATTATTATAAAACAAATATATAAATAATAAATTAAAAAGTACATATATGTTTATATATTTTAGTACGGCTGTGTTTGCAAAATGTTAATACATTTTTCTTTCTTTGCATTTCGAAAAATATAGAAAAAATAGATTTCAGCACTTTAAAAAGCTGTGATTAATGTTAATTAACTCTCAGGATTAAATATTTTAATCGACCGATTATAAATGAAAATCAAAACAACTTATTTCATAATCTTAAATTAAATTTCACAGCAAAATGAATTACTAGGTTTAACTGACAAATGTTACCTACTGTATGTCTATTCAGCTTACCCATATACATTAGATGAACATTAGTGATCTGCGTTTGTGGTTTGCCTTCGTCTGGCATCTCAGCTGAGACCTGTCCACTATGGGAGACCCTACCAGTAGTTGTGAAGTACCAGTGGTGTAGCTCTCAGCATCGCTGATGCACACAAGCCCTCACAGCACGTCAAGCTGCAAACCGCGTGAGAGACCCTAACCTACCCGAACTGAATCACTAAACCGACCGCAAATCAACCAACCATGCATAATGCATAACAACCAAGCATAACGCATAACTAACAACCATGTAACAATGCACGAACAACACACGGAGGAGGCCAGCAACCACAAAACAGCCTAACAGCTGCACAGAAAACCATGTGAACACATAGGAAACCACTCGAAACATCCTGACAACCACATAGCAAAGCATTGAAAACCAATCCGAACATGTGCTGAAAACGTACTCTACAAACTATAAACGTACTCTATAACTATATACAATATGTACAGTATTTACATACTTCAGGCTCCATGTGACACTGTGATGACTCAGTGTCTGGGCTTCTTTCTTCTGGGCTCCTCAGGCAAGGGCTCTTCACTGATGTCCTCGTGAATTTGAGGAGCGAAGCCTCTGTTGTTGGTGGAGAAGCTTTCAGCGATCAGGATGCGTCCATCAGGTTGTTCTGTCTCCACCAGCGAAGGGCAGCTGAGCTTCTCCCACAGACACTGCTTAATGGTCAGTCCCAGCTCAAGGCTGTAGGGACGGTGTCGGCCGCAGCGTGTCTTCATCACGGACTCAACCACAGAGTGGAAAATGTCCTGGTAGCCCTGGACGCTGCAGCCGTGAATGGAGACAGACTCTTCGGCCTGACACAGAGGTGTCACTGAAGAGGCCGATGCTGCTGGACGGATGTCAGGAAGGATGGCAGCATTCTTTAGGTAGCGCTCTTCAAGACCACAGCTGTAAGAGTGGTCCAACTTGATGACAGTCACCAGCTGTGAAAGCTCACACGGGTTTCGAATGGAAGAGATGCCCTCCACTACAAATCCCCTGAGGCGTGTGGAAAGAGCCCTGGTTCTTCTTGTGCGACGTTGCTCCATGTCAATAGACCAAGAAAAACTTCACAAACTCAACGAATTACTGAGACTCACCAAATTGTAGAGTTGTGAAGAGCTTGTAGCAGAGCTTAATCAGGATTTGAGGCTTGAGGAACAGTTGTGTTGATTTTCAAATATCAGCTCAAGCTGCTGTACTGATGTAGAATGTTGAGATTCAATTGAACGTAAACAACTTGATGTCATCAGTAAGTCAATTAGAGCTTCTCTATTACCATTATCATCCACATTTATAGTTTTATTTAGGCAGTCCTCATTTGTGTGTGTATAGTGTTGTCTGTTAAGGCCAGAATCACTATTAGGAACTGCTCTGTGTCCATGGTTCATGAATGAATCTGTGTGTTGAATGAATCTTTTAAGAGAACGAATCATTCTTGCACTGAATCATATCTTTAGTTCATGGAAGTTTCTCCCATTTGAAGTGCACAACTCATGGCTTTTCTTGCCTACACAGACTGACTATAGCACAAGAGTGACCTGTGAAGGTCGAATGAATCTGTGTTTGGAGTCTGAATGAATCTTATACATACACATGCACATACAGTTGAAGTCAAAAGAATCTGCAAAATGTTAATTATTTTATCAAAAAACAGGGATCATATAAAATGCATGTTATTTTTTTTATTCAGTACTGAATTGAATAAGATGTTTCACATAAAAGATATTTACATATAGTCCACAATAGTTGAATTTATAACAATTGTACATGTCAGTATTTTTTCTACTCAGAACTGGACTTTGTAACTTGCAATTGCAAGTTTATATCTCACAATTCTGAGAAAAAAGTCAGACTGCATAATTGTGAAATAAAACACAATAACCTTTTTTAATTTTTTTATTCAGTGGCAGAAATGGGCTTCCATAAAATAGTATTAATGATTGAAAATCACTACATAAATCATACCAGAACCTACAATGTGTGTCTTTGCTTTCTCCTTTTCAGCCTCTTCATATTTAGAAACTTCAAGTTTCTTCAAATTGTTCACAACCTCCAGTTTCCTTCCATCCTTGGTGTCTGTAATTAGAAAATCAAGACAGATCAAAAACAGAATTAATTACATAATAAGAGGATATCTGTTTTTTTTTTTTGTTGCTTCATTTGGTCACTGGACTTTTACCAAGCTAGAAAACAAAGGACAACAAAACAATAAAAAAAAATTATAAAGTGAACAATAATAATATGTACAGTTGAGGTCAAAAGTTTACATACACTTGATTCTTAATACTGTGTTGTTACCTGAATGATCCACTGTTTTTTTGTTTAGTGATAGTTGTTCATGAGTCCCTTGTTTGTCCTGAACAGTTAAACTGCCTGCTGTTCTTAAGAAAAATCCTTCAGGTCCCACAAATTCTTCTTGGATTCAATTGGACTGGATTCGTCGCCATCTTTAATATTGCTTTGGTCTGTGTTGCTATGGTTACTCATAAGGAATATGGGCTTAACTTCCATTGCACGTTCATACAGACAGTATTCCAGAACAGTATTCGCGACTGTAAGCTGCTGTGTGAACAGGACATTTCGAGACTCACACCTGTAAGTAAATGCGGTTGTCAATAACAAAAACTGACAGTGTGAACGTGGCCTATTTGTAGCAATAGCCAACAATACACTGTATGGGTCAAAACTATTGAATTTTTCTTTTATGTCAAAAATCATTGGAATGTTAAGTAAAGATCATGTTGAATTAAGATATTTTGTAATTTTCCTACTGTAAATATATCAAAACGTAATTTTTGATTAGTAATAAGCATGGCTAAGAACTTTATTTGGACAACTTTAAAGGTTGCTTGTCTCAATATTTAGATTTTTTGCACCCTCAGATTCCAGAATTTCAAATAATTGTATCTCAGCCAAATATTGTCTTATATCAATAAACCATACATCAATGGAAAACTTATTTGTTCAGCTAAGTTAAAAAAAATAATTAAAAATTAATTAAAAAAAATTAAATCTCAGTTTCAAAAAATTCACTCTTATGACTGGTTTTGTCATCCAGGGTCACAAAAATAAATAAATAACTATATATATATATAAACAAATGTTATATAATTATGAGAAAATAAATTCTTTAAAATGTTCAAAATTAAGTAAAACCTCATAGGCTATTTGCTCAATTGTAACAAATAACCAATTCTGACACAGTTTTATAGATGACAGCTTGGCGTAATTTCAGAAAAACCAAGGACAAGACCTACTAATATTGCAAAACAAAAATAAACAAAAGCAGATAGTGGAACACACTGTTTCTTTGTAACGAGATTTAAAACAGAAAAGATTCTTTAGCAATAATGTAATCTTATTTTTAAAGCAAGTATGAATGTTAGAGAAAGAAAAGACACCATGTGCTTATTAAGTACACATTTGTCTTTCCAAAAATTAATTATTACCAACAGATTACAATTTAAACATTGTGAGTCATTTCAAAACTCTGAGTTGGTTCAAGCAGTACACTGCGAGAGCAACAGCGCTTCACACGTATGGTAGTCTTTTGAACCGTAGATGGTTTTGTGACACTGAGATCACTCACCCTAAGCTGTTTTCCTCTGCACAAAGGCACAATGAAGCTCCTGATTTTGGCTGCACTTGTTGGACTGTGTCTTGCCCAGCACAACCCAAACACTAAATATAATAGGACCTCTATTGTTCATCTGTTCGAGTGGCGGTGGGCAGATATAGCTGAAGAATGTGAGAGATACCTGGCACCAAATGGCTACGGAGGAGTTCAGGTATGTTTACAATTCTTATTGATTCCAGCACAAATTCGCCTGCACTATTTTGAACTAACAGAATGAGAAATGTGATGTTTTGTAACTGTCTAAGCTTTCAGATTAGATATGTACAGAAGGTTTTGAACTATGAAGGGTTAAAAAAGTATGATTTTACAGATCTCTCCCCCCAGTGAGAGCATTGTAGTGACCAATCCTTGGCACCCTTGGTGGCAGAGGTATCAACCAATCAGCTACAACTTGTGCTCCAGATCAGGAACTGAGGAAGAGCTAAAGGACATGATCACACGCTGTAACAATGTTGGGGTATTGTACCTCAGAAACAGCCAAATGACGATGCTAAAAATAAAACCGCTTCAATGCAATTGATAATTATGCAGCATCTAATTTTGGGCTACTTTTTTCATTCTGTAGGTGAACATATATGTAGATGCAGTGATAAATCACATGTGTGGAGCCTCTGGTGGAGAGGGCACTCACTCCAGCTGTGGATCATACTTCAACGCCAAAAATGAGGACTTTCCCTCTGTTCCCTACTCATCATGGGACTTCAATGATGACAAATGTAAAACTGCCAATGAAGAGATTGAAAGCTACAGTGATATTTTCCAGGTTCCTGTTTGCAGCAGTGCTTTTAACACTTTTGTATAAACACTTTAAGACATGTTTTTGTTGTTGACTCCATCTTATTGATTTTGTCCTGACAGGTGAGGGACTGTCGCTTGGTGAGTCTCCTGGATTTGGCTCTGGAGAAGGACTATGTTAGAGGAAAAGTAGCTGAATATCTGAACAAACTGATCGACCTTGGTGTGGCTGGATTCAGAGTCGATGCTTCTAAGCACATGTGGCCTGCTGACCTTACTAACATCTACGGGAGACTCAAGACCCTTAATACCACTTGGTTTTCTCCAGGCGCCAAGCCCTTCATTTATCAAGAGGTATCAGCATCCCATCAAAATCAGAGTTACCTAAAATGGCTGTTGAAAGCATTAACACAAATGGCTGTTTTTCAGGTGATTGACTTTGGTGGGGAACCCATTAAAGCCAGTGAATATTTTGAACTGGGAAGAGTGACAGAGTTCAAAAACAGTGTGAAACTTGGCAAAGTCATTCGTAAATGGGACAAGGAAAAGCTAAGCTACCTCAAGTATGCAACAGTAACCTTTATTATGACACAGCTTTGTGAAAACTTTGATTCTGATTGGTCAAATGCAGCATACAGGGTCAACACTGTTGCTGTGGCCAACAATGCTTGTTTTATTAAGTTAAACTAATCTACAATTGTGCTTAAAATCAAGTTCAGCAAGGTTATTGAAAGAGTTGTAACAATGTTTTGTTTTTAGGAACTGGGGAGAGGGCTGGGGTTTCATGCCTTCTGATAAAGCTGTGGTGTTTGTGGACAATCATGACAATCAGAGAGGCCACGGCGCTGGTGGAGCTTCTGTTCTGACATTCTGGGACTCTAGGTAAAATATGTAGTCCAAGAACTACGACTGCTTTTACTGTGAGTGGTATGTTTTACATTGTAAATTTTACAGGCTTTATAAGATCGCTGCAGGGCTCATGTTGGCTCATCCATACGGTGTGACCAGAGTCATGTCTAGCTACCATTGGGATCGACATTTTGTCAATGGAAAGGTAAACACTTTCACATAAAATAACAATTACATTGAAGTCTTTTAGTTGGTTAAACCCACATACTTGACTTCAGTGTTGGGGAAAGTTACTTTTAAAAGTAATGCATTACAATATTGAGTTACTCCCTCTTTTGTAACATTATAAATGTCTTTATCCTCACTTTTGATCAATTTAAAGCATCCTTGCTAAATAAATTTATTAATTTCTAAAATTATTCTTACTCCAAGCTTTTGAATAGTATATTGTATAATGTTTTTTAAAGCTTTTTATTTCAGATAAATGCTGACCTTTGGATCTTTCTATTCACCAAAAAATCCTGAAGAAAAATACTCAACTGTTTTAAATATTGCTAATAATAATCATATTAAAATGTTTCTTGAACTGCAAATCAGCATATTATATTCTGAAGGATCATGTGATGCTGATGATTAGAATAATGATATAATAATGCAGGAATAAATTACATTTTAAAATATATTAAAAAAAGAAAACGGTTATTTTAAATAGTAAAAATATTTCAAAATGTTACTGTTTTTGTGGGATCAAATAAATACTTTTAATCAAATAAACGCAGGCTTGGTCAACAGAAGAGACTTCTTTAAAAAAACATTTTCAAAAATCTTAATCAAAAACTTTTGGCTGGTAGTGTTGGTGAAAATTTGGCTAAACATTTATGTGATCGCAAGTAGCAGTGAAAAATGGACTCTGCAAGTTGATCTAATAACTAATGTTTTTAAAAAATGTTATCGAATTATGTAGTAAATGAGAATAATTATAAATAAATTTAAAATTTTCCAAATATATTTTGACACAAAGGTCTTGTTAATTCTTTTTTTCTTTTCTGGAAAAACTAAAGAATATGTAAAAGTATGGTACTCTGTTTTTGGAGCTAATGCACAATAATTGATGTGATCATAAATAGTTGACTTTCATTTGCTGACATGGTTAGGTTCATTATAATCAGCATATTCATAATGAAAACCAATAATATTGGAAAAAAAGGGCGGTTTTTTATTACATAGTGTGCGTTCAATTATTTTATCTACTAAAATAATTTAAGTACTAACCATGCTAGTGAGCTTTATGCTAGTGAGCTTTTTACTATGATATATATTTATATCATGTTAAAAAAGCAAACTACTTTTATGACTTCTTTTTCGACAAAATGAGTTGCTCCATTAATGTTTAGTAAAAAGATATGTATTTTTCTGCAATCATGCACAATGGGACTGAAGAAAAGCACATTTTCTTTAAATTGTGCCATGAATGTGCTAAATGTTCGGAAAACCTGAACAAATAATGTTTTGGTGAAATACAACACAGGATCAGAATGACTGGATGGGTCCTCCAAGCAATGCCAATGGATCCACGAAGCCAGTACCCATCAACCCAGACTCCACCTGTGGGGACAAGTGGATATGTGAGCACAGATGGCGCCAGATCAGGTGGGTGTGAGGGTTTTTTTTAGGTCTGCCGGACACATCTTCCTAAAGTCAGTGTCAAATCCCAGCAATTCTCCTGCTTTATTCCCCACCTTAGGAATATGGTGATTTTCCGTAATGTGGTTGATGGCCAGCCCCTCTCCAACTGGTGGGACAACGGTAATAATCAGATCGCTTTTAGCCGTGGCAGCAAGGGTTTCATTGTTATCAACAACGATGATTGGTGAGAAACCTGCAACACTAATCCATGAATAATGAACATGTTATAATATAAATTATAAACCCTTAACTGGATTTAATGAATGTCCTAGGGCAATGGATGTGACGCTGAACACTAGCCTGCCCATGGGTACGTACTGTGACGTCATCTCTGGAGACAAGAGTGGGAGCAGTTGCACAGGGAAACAGGTGTCAGTGGCCGCTGATGGACGCACCACCTTCAGCATCAGCAACACAGACGAGGATCCATTCATTGCCATCCATGCTGATTCTAAACTGTAGATTCATTGAGGATGTAATTATAATAAAGCAGGATGAATGAACTCAACAGTGTGGTTGAGCTTTTGTTTACAATAGTTTACAATGTTTAGATAAATCACAGTGTCTTATACAGATCTGCAGTCTCCTGATTTAGTGAACAAGCATCCAAGTCAGTGTACTGTTAAATAATTGGTATTCCTTCTTGACAGCCCTGTTGAAAAAACCAGCATATGTGGGTTAGGTAGGTTTTGATGCTGGTTTAAGCTGGTCCTTAGCTGGTTTATGCTGGTTCTTTGCTGGTTTATGCTGGTCCTTGACCAGCAACATGACCAGCTAAGGACCAGCATAAACCAGCATCAAAACACACATACCAGCATATATGCTGTTTTTTTCACCAGGGTAAGTATCCGACCATGTTGGGGGCAATGTATAAACTTTTTTTTAATTAATTTTAATTGTGTAATACCCTAGCCAATTGCATTAATAAGTGTATTTTAAAACACTATTTTAAAGTGACATTTGCTCCTATATTGTAAACATACAGGTGCATCTCAATAAATTAGAATGTTGTGGAAAAGTTCATTTATTTCAGTAATTTAATTCAAATTATGAAACTCGTGTATTAAATAAATGCAGTGCACACAGACTGAAGTAGTTTAGGTCTTTGGTTCATTTAATTGTGATGATTTTGGCTCACATTTAACAAAAACCCACCAATGCACGATCTCAACAAATTAGAATATGGTGACATGCCAATACAGCTAATCAACTCAAAACACCTGTAAAGGTTTCCTGAGCCTTCAAAATGGTCTCTCAGTTTGGTTCACTAGGCTACACAATCATGGGGAAGACTGCTGATCTGACAGTTGTCCAGAAGACAATCATTGACACCCTTCACAGGGAGGGTAAGCCACAAACATTCACTGCCAATGAAGCTGGCTGTTCACAGAGTGCTGTATCCAAGCATGTTAACAGAAAGTTGAGTGGAAGGAAACAGTGTGGAAGAAAAAGATGCACAACCAACCGAGAGAACCACAAGCAAAATTGATTCAAGAATTTGGGTGAACTCACAAGGAATGGACTGAGGCTGGGGTCAAGGCATCAAGAGCCACCATTTTATTAAATGTGAGCCAAAATCATCACAATTAAAAGAACCAAAAACTTAAACTACTTCACTCTGTGTGCACTGAATTTATTTCATACACGAGTTTCACAATTTGAGTTGAATTACTGAAATAAATTAACTTTCCCACGACATTCTAATTTATTGAAATGCACCTGTAATATCTTAAGTTTTATGATAACAGATCCCCAACTTTAGATCTTAACGATTTAATTATTATGTTTAAATATTTTGTTAAAAAAAAACAACAAGCAACGACAACGAACATTTGCAAAAAGGCTGATACCAAGCGAGCATAACTTGTAGCTGATATTGGCGCGAAAATCAAACGTCAGACGCGACCGTTAATATTCTGTGAAGATTTTGATTGCTCCTGAGGTGAGTAAATGTTCGTTTTCCACTATATACAACACTTAAATGTGTTAAGAATGGCTGTATAAAAATGTACTAACGTTATTAAATACAAATAGAAATATTCCAAAGGAAATGCGAAGTTTATTCGACGTAAATGATGACTAGGTAAATTGGTTACACTAACAGACCCAAGAAGTACGAATCTTTCTACGTTACCTTTTTATGAACAATTATTATTACAAAAGCACTATAAATTAACATCTGCGTTCTTAACGTAAACTATTCAGGTAAACTAAACGTATTTTGATGTAATATGCTGCACTAGTAACGTTACGTCAAATGTTTACGTGCTACTGTATTGAAGGCGTTTTTTGTTGTTATAAATTTATACTTAGGAATAATTATTATTTTGATGTATACACTTTTTTTTTGCATTGATTAGCATACTGTATTTTAAAATACTATTTTAAAGTGACATTGTAGTCCTATTGTAAACTGAGATAAGTAAATGTTCGTTTTTCCACTAACGTTATATAAAACATTTAAGAATGGTTAATGTACTAACGTTATTGAATACAAATAAAAATATTCCAAAGGAAACGCGAAGTTTATTTGACGTAAATGATGACTAGGTAATTTGGTTACAGTAACAGAGCCAAGCAGTGATAATCTTTATACGTTACTTTTTATGAACAACTCAGCTTCAGGGCTTTGGCTTAATAAAACATTATTGTAAAAGCACTATAAATGAACATCTGGGTTCTTAACATTCAACTATTAAAACTAAACATATTTTGATGTAAAGGAGTCGAATGTGCTGCCCTATTAAATGTTTACGTGCTACAGTATCTACATATAACCACTAGATGGCACAACAGTGTTGTGAAAAACGTGTCTTGGTTTACTTGTTGAAGGTTTTTCATTGTTTTCTAATGCCCTGTGAAAGCAGACAGATGTTTTGCAGCAGCACTGAAGAGGTGACACCAGGTTCAAGCTCTGAGGCCGGGCCCAGCAGCAGCACTGTAACCCCACATAACCTGACCGACTACAGACATGTAATCCGTGGACAGCAGGATCCTCCATCATCTTCTGTCCTGCTGACTTCACACGGATCCGATGATGTCAGGAACAGTCTGTGTCCAGGATCAAGCACTGCCACTGATACTGGTGCTCCAGCAACTGTGTTCACAGACACAACACCGACTGGAGGTGAAATTGAAGCTATTACACATGAAATTAAATGCTAAAATTTAAGTAAAATAAACTGAGCATGATGACTGAACCTAATTTGGTTTCTTTAACAACAGCTTTACCCATATATACACTACCGTTCAAAAGTTTGGGGTCAGTAAGACTTGTAATAGTCTTTAAAGAAGTCTCTTATGCTCATCAAGGCTGCATTTATTTGAT
>JAHKKF010535127.1:17603-33107 GCA_019740295.1 Labeo calbasu | reverse complement strand
TGGCACCCGCCTACCGTGTTCTTTAAATAAATAAATAAAAAAAATACTGCGCCATTGACTCTGGACTAGTTGGTCAATGGCGCAATCACTTTCAGTTGCCTCAAAATAGCACTGCACCAACAGTGCGCTTGAACACACCTCGCTTTCAGACCAGAGTACCCGGGGTGAACAGATGGGCGCAAGTGCATTTGCTAATTAAACAATGTGGCGCTGGACGTGAAAATGATAACTGCGTCGGGCTGAAACATGGCATCGCATTGTGCTGGGTGTATGATAGGGACCTAAATCTTTATTCTTGTGCACAGCCAAAAACAAGGCACATAATGAGTGTCATGACAGTGACAAAGCGACTCTGAAGCAGCTTTTCATTTATGCAGCCTTGCAAGCACTGGTCTTTCCTTAAGGTAATTAAAATTTACTTTACTTTAGATAGAATAATAGAATTAACAGGTATTACAAGATATATTACAAATATAATAAAACAAAGAGATAAATGAAATATAAATATATACATTTTCAGGCACAGGGGATTTATTTAACAATAGCATTTAAGTAAGAAATACCACAGAAACTGAAATACTAAAATGTAAAAATGTCAGCTGTATAAGTATAATATTTATATACTAATTAAAGCCTCTAAAATGATTTGGTATAGAGTAGTGAGTGATTATTTTGTTCTCAATAATTTGTAACATCCAAACATGCTTTATTTAGTAATGCATTTGTTCATTTCTTCAACACTCTGATATGAAAATATACAGTATAGCATAGATATATTTACATATATTTGTATAAACACCATAACAACATATCTATCAATTGACACGTTATGCCATTATATACTAGTGTCATATGACAAAGAGCAAAATTTGATCAAAATCATACCTATTCATTGTCATACACTCTAAAAACAAATGTTTTGGCTCAATAAAAAACAAATGAACAAATCTACATGTTTTTGAGTTATGACAACTTCTTAAGAAAATTGTGTTCAACCAACAAATATCATTGAGTGACTGCTGAGTGACTATTGAGTGACAATTTAAAAAAGCGAATTAATTGCACCTTTTCTGAAATTAATTAATCCCACCTAACATTAGTGTTTTTAAATATACTTGTATATTGCAGCAATTTCACATTTAATCTTTAAATTAACGCAGAAACAACATAATATGGATAGTCGTAGTTGAATTCATGCTTTAATATGAAATTATACAGGCTACCGTAATTTAAGTGTGCATGCTACAAGCACAGAATAACAGCTGACAGGTCAGGTAAATTCGTTTGGCCTGATAACATCTTTCTGACCACAGTTCACTGTTGTTCTACTGAAGCTCCCTCATCACCTGTACCTTTTCCGCACTCTTTGACTAGAGCATGGTGCTGAGGCTTAGGCGAAGTGTAGTGTGCATCTGAAAATCCCCGTAAAGACGTTCTGTGACTAAATAAGCGTACTTCTTGTCAAGAAAAAGGAGACAGAAGCAGCAGTTGTGAGTGAGAAGGCCAACCCTAGCCCCGCCCCTGCGTTAAATTCTTTTAACACCATTAAACTAGACAAATGAATTGTCTGCGTTGATCTGCTAATTTTGACATCACTGGTAAACACATTTATTTTTTAAAGTTTATTACTTAAAATAAAGCTGTTTTAGCTCATTTCAGCATAGTTGATTGGTGCCCTAGACCTTCAGTTTTGATTCATTTTGGTAATTATAGAATAGTAATGATCGAATATATAGAACTGTAAGGAATGCTACTGCAAATGAGAGTAATAGTTACAGAGTATGTTACATCTGAAACTGCAGACAGTTTCCTCTCACACTCGTGTGTTGCAAATTTAGGCCTGATAGATATGCAAGTACAAACAAATCCTTCTGCACTCAAATACTAAGATCACCACGCACCATAAAATTTCCGTACGGAGGATTGTGATTTCAGAAGCACTACTCGAGTATCTGCACGCAGCGTGTACGTGTCACACGGCTGGATTGTCAGTGTGAAATCATGATGAGTCTCAGCGGTGGAGACAGGTGAGAGGAGTGTTATTGCATCTGCCCACTCAGCCCATACCATCCTCTGCCTAACAGACCTCTGGGAACGTCTGCACTAAAAATACAGGCCTAATAGGGAGGTGCAATTACTGTGTGTATGTGTGCGTAAGACTTTAAAGGATCGCCGCTATCATCAGTGAAATGAGTTCAATAACCTTGGGCGGAATTAACCAGTCGGAGGATGGGGTGATAATTTCATAATACGAGGTATGCGTGAGGTTTTGTGTGTCGGGTTTTCAGGTGATTGTGAGGAATACTCTGTGGAAGAAAAAAAACACAACAAAGAATCCTCCAGGGACAAGTGCCTGCTATAGACTCACGCTTTCATCTAGCGCTCACCTCAGGCCCTCGGTTCGGTATGTGTGAGGGGGGTTACATTATGAGCACTGAACCCTTTTACAGCTCTTGCCCTGAAACAATAACCTGCTCAGAGAAGAGAAAGGATGTAAAAAGATCAGAAGACCGCAGAGAAATCAAAGAGAATCAGAGAGAACAGAGTCTGACACCCCACAAACACACACACACACACACACACACACACAGATGGCTATAAGACAAACAAAGCATTCGTTCAAAATCATGATGTTCTTTAAAAAAAAAACTTATATAAAAACATCTCAGGCCCATGTTTTTGCCATTTCCTGTTAGCCGCTGTGCTGTGCGCTGGGTCGGTGTGAGTGACTGATGTGTTGTGTGGGTCTCTGTGGTGCTGGCTGACCCACTGATCTGTCCGCAGGACTCCTCATTATACCAGCCAACCCAGAATACTTCCATACACAGCAACACAAGCCAGACACACAGAGTGCTGCTATACAAAACAATACTCACTTAACACACAAGCTCTGCTCCAGAACCTGTTGAGATGCCTACTGAGACAGTGTTTTGAGGCATCATAGGCAAATTTACAGGCAGAACTGTAGGTATCCTTCATGGAGAAAACAATCCCAGAATGCATGAGCTTAGTGGGAAAATGTAATCTACATTTACATTTCATTTATTTATTTGGCAGATGCTTTTTATCTAAAGCAACTTACAAATGGGGAGCAACAAAGCTATTTATCCTGTAGGCAGGATTCACTAATATTGTCCTACAAAATAAAGGACAAAATTATAATGAATAAATAAATACGTCTTAGCAGAACTTAGGCCGAAGAACTGAAAATAGATGAAAACAAATTAGCCAGTATTTTGGTGTGCATTGTTTATGCTTATTATAGTACCGTGTTGTTAGCTTAGCAACATGCTAATGCCAAACTGCAAATCAATTCTAAGTATAGACAAAGGCAAAGCAAAGTCAGTTTATATGCTACTGTTGAAAAGTTTGAGGTCAGTGTTTTTTTTAAAGAAATCTATCATTTTATTCAGCAAGGATGCAATAAATTTAAAAGTGACAGCAAAGATAATAATGTTATGTTACAAAATATATTTAAAATACTAAAATTAGCATATCTGATTTCTGATCATTTGACATGCAGCATTGGTGAGCATCAGGGACTTTTTTCAAAAACATTTTTAAAAAACATAAATGTTAAGTTCTGTCATGAAACTCTAGATTATGCAGGCTGTTGAGGCTTTAGTGCAAATTGATATTTTCAGTGTTAAACTACTTGGCATAAGCTGATTGGTTCATGTTGCATATGCAGCCAATGAGCTTATGGCTTTACATCTAAATGGCCGGTTAGCATTTTGCAGTGTGCTTTCAGAGTTCCTCTGAAACCCTCCATCTCCCCAGCTCCACCTGTAAAGATCTGTTACAGGTTATTTTATATGCTATTTGTGCAGGAGCAATATGTCTTAAATACTCACAAGCACCGTATCAACGTATGAACAGTATTCACCTTATTTTTCAATGCGGAAGTAAGCTGTTTTCTGGTAATGTGTTAGACGTCCGGTTCATAATCCGCCATAGGGAAATAAAGAGAAAAATATCGAAGTGCAGTAAACGGTAAAACAGTTTGCACTACAAACCAGTGTGTTCATAATTAAGATAATACATTAAAATAATATGGTAATACACACCATTTTGCAATATCAAGCAGCAAAACGAGCTTATTGTGCAGCTAATAATAGCTGGAAGTGGATGAGACCGGAAGCCAGACACAAAAAATGTACAAATGGCTGCACCCACTCTTATGGGAAAAATAAGGTGGATAGGCAATAGCAAGCTCCTGTACTTGCTTTGGAGCAGCAGCAGCAATAATCTACAACAACAGCAATAACCAACAGCAGCAACAATTTAGCAGCATAGAAGATCTATTCTATTAACATTATTATATGCATTACCATGCAAAAATCTTGCAAGATGTCACAGTCTGTGTCGTCTTATTATTGTATTAGTCTTCCCTGGTTGACCGAGTTTCTGTTTGATTTTGTAATTTGATTCACCTGTGTCTTATTAATTAGCCTCATTTGCCTTTGTATTAAAGTTCTTGTCTGATCATTGTTTCTTCTTTTCCTGGTATTGTATGTCTATTCCAGGGGTGGTGAACGTTGATCCTCGAGGGCCGGAGTCCCTGCAGAGTTTAGCTTCAGCCCTTTACAAACACACCTGAACAAGCTAATCAAGGTCTTCAGGATACAGGTTGGTATTTTTTTTCAAATTTTTTTTAAACTCAGGACACCGGCCCTCCAGGATCAAGGCTCCCCACCCCTGGTCTATTGTATACGTGTGTCACCAGCCTGCCTGTTTATGGTTTATTGGATACCCCTCTGACCAGGTGCGAGAGCCGGCAACTTTGCACACAACGGTGGATGAAGCAGGGGAGTGTGAGGGCGTGGAGGAAAGCCCCGCCCACTGCACCACTGCTGGGTCAGCTGCCACTGGACTCAGAGGACTTTATAGACTTTGATTTAGATTTACATGTGGACATGCCCACACTTCTCCCACCATTTTCTGAACTGAGTCTTCATCTGCGTTGTGGCTGGAGAAACCCTTGTCTCTGCCTCTGGCCTCTGAGTGCCGGACTCCACCTCGGCTCGTCGACCCAGTGGCTCCACCATGACTCCTAGCTCCTTCCTCTCTGTGGTGGCCTGTCAGTCCACCAGCTCTGTAGGGCTCCCTTGTCACTTCTGTCTTCTCCTTGGTCAGTTGTCGACCATCCATCGCCTCGGAACTTAACTCCTCCAGCCACGCCTTGTCCCTCCATCCCTCAGGCTCCTCCTTCCTTCCAAGTCTACCTTGGTCCTCTCTTACTCCGGATCCCCACTTCCGCCATCAGTCAGCCCCCTGGAGGTGTCAGCCCTTGCTCCACCATGGCTCCTTTCTCCATCAGCTCCACCATGGGTCTCCTTCATGGCTGTGCCCTGGATCCCACCTGGCTTCTCCTGCTCCCTCCTGTCTTCTCCCTGGGCCCTCCCTCTGTCTTTTCTGCCTTGGCTCCTTCTGTCTCCGTTCTGGCTCCTTCCTCCGTTTGGTCTGCCGTGGTTCCTCCAGGTCCCTCTGTGGCTCCTCCCTCTATCGTCACCACCCTCGTTGTCTGCCTACCTTCCTGCCTACCCTTTGCCAGCGCCTTGTCACCAACCTAACCCCTCTCCCTCGCTCTTTGTCCGTCCTGCCTGGGCATGAGGTCGCGCCTTCGGGGAGGGGGGCGTACTCTCATAGTGTCTTAGTCTTCCCTGGTTGACCTAGTTTCTGGTTCCGATTTTGATTTTGTAATTTGATTCACCTGTGTCTTATTAATTAGCCTCATTTGCCTTTTAAGGTCTAGTCTGATCACTGTTTCTTGGTCTATTATTGTATACGCGTGGCACCAGCCTGCCTAATTATGGATTTACCTTTATGTGGATTAATTTAAAGACTATTTGACTTCATCATCTTCTTCGTCCATGTTTACTAGACATCATAGTTTGACACGAGAGATGTCATGATAGAATTATACAATTTTTTGACCAGTTGCGTAGCTTATATATTGTACATTTTATTTAAAGAAATGTGAAAAAAAAACTTTACAGAACAATAATATACTGCTAAAATACAACTCATAAAATATGAATATGTAAAATGACTATAAAGACATATACATATACAGAGAATAAAATGACATTATGAAGGACAGATGACATGAGGAAATGTGAGGAAATAAAAACAAGAAAAAAGAAAATGAGATTTTGCCAGTGAAGGGTGTTCATTATGTAACACAATCTGAGTACATTAAACCTATAGGAGGACAGCAGAAGTTCTAGGCAGCTGTCGTTCAGATCACACATGTAGAGAATCGCCTAATCTGACATAACACTTTCAGAAGGACTTCCTGTGAAAAAAGGCTTCTACTGATACTCTGTAACGTGTAATACTAACACTCACATGCGCACTTGGAAATCTGAGCAAACAGAGAGTGCTGAATGAGGTACTGAGACTGGTAAATAGGACAGCCCTGTCAAAACCGTTGCGGGGACAAATATTTACACTTCCTGTGAGTTTATCGGCGGAGGTTCAGAGGGCTGTTTCAAACCTCCATTATACCTCTGCCCATCTTTAGTCACTCTTCTTAATGAAAGGAGCTTTCACACAAACTCCTACTTTCCAAACACACCTCGCTGTAGATTGCCTACATAGGCAGCTGACTTCCAATACAGCATCCCAACTACCATGAAACTTAATAAGCGATTGATTTGGAACGCTCTGCATTGGCAGCCATTCAAAACACGCATTGGAGACTGGACTCACAAATGAGTACGATACAGTTTGATGTTAGCATGTTGCTACACTTCAAAGTTTTTTTTTTTTATTTTTGCATACAAAAATCCCATTTTGGAACCTTTATTTGTGAGTGTAAGCTCACAGTGGTCAAAATTAGAGAACAGTAACTACTGTAGCACGAAAGAAGGTTACAACAAAACTTTTGGAGGGTTACAGTTATCAAAAATTAGTAGAAAGTGTAGAGGCCCTTGCTTTGAATGACTTCAGCACATCTGCGGCCGCAAGACATCACTAGTTTCTCACACTGCGCTGGTGTGATCTTGATCCACTCTTATTCCACCCTCTTCAATAGTTTGGTAACTGTAGTGGGTTTCGTCGTCATAACTTTGTCGCCAAATATTTTCAATCGGGTTTAGACCAGGACTCTGGCTACGCTATTTCAGCATTTTAATGTTCTTAGGTTCAAATTACTGCTTTACCTGTTTTACAGTGGGAGAGGAGCATGAAAAAATTGCAGGCTAATTGGAAGATTCTTGCAGTGAAGGAACTGTATGTTGCTGAAGGAGGTTCTGATAAACATTCGTATTCGCCCTGCCATGTAGCTATACAAAAGCTGTATAAAACTCCTGCTGCTGAAAACATCCCTCAAACCATGACACTTCCACCTTTTACTGACTTCTTTATGCTCTTGGGCTTCAGTCTTTCCCCAGTTTGACGCCAAACAAAATGTTTCTCCTCAGACCCAAATAAATTAAACTTGTTCTCATCACTAAAGTGAACCTTTGACCAGTTCTCTGTCCACACAACATGTTCCTCAGCAAAGGTGAGCTCAGCCTTTTGATTCTTTCTGCTGACTGCTTTCTGACTTGGTCACTACAGAGTGTGCTTTCAGTCCGACTTCTCTTAAATATGCAGAGACAGATCCTTACCCTGTTAAGCACTGAACTGGCAAGCAATTCCAGCTGCAGTGTTGAACCGATTCCCCATTGAGAGTTTCTGCATTGTCCTGTCTTCTCATGCATTTGTCTTACATGGACGGCCAGCCTTTTGGGGAGACATAAATTAATTAATATCACTGTAAACCTGCAAAATTTGAGAAATCAGATATGGAACAACCAATCTCAATCTGCACAACTTCCTGTCACAGGGTTTCAGTCACCTTAGAGCAGCCCGCCATCTTGCAATCTTGTGAAAATTGGAGAAATGCTGCCATTTAAATATGGTTTGTCAGATAAGTAAAGAAATTAGCACTAGGTGGCAGATTAACACCAATAACTTGGAGGTATCTGTGAGTGTTCTCTAATTTTGATCTGTTCTTTTTCAAATATCTCATCTTTTTTGTACTGTGCTTCAGAATAGAGTTAATTTCTGAAATATGCTTAATAATTGCCCTTCTATGTCTGTCAGGATAACTTCAAAAAGGACTAAGCCGTGACCTTGAAATTCTGGAAATTGTAGGTTGTTCTCTTTATTTCCACAGCAAGTATACATATATAGTTAACTGAAGCATTTTGTGACTGTCCTATTGTGCATTTGTATGAGACAGTAAAAGTGAGGCCATATCCAGCCGTCCAGCGATGTGCACATATGACCAGGGCATCCCCTTACCATATCACTGACACTGTCATGCCAACGATTAGACAAGCTCCAGAACAGCTGGATACGAGAGTCACCATTACAAACTCACAGGGCACAGCATGTGGAGAATACGGAAAGGGCACGGTGGATGTGAGATGAGTCTGAAACCGTAGAACATGATGAAAGGGTTGATCGGTTCGGCCTTTGTTTACATTTCATATAAGGCATATCTGAATATGGTAGGAGGTAGATGGAAATGGGGCACTGCTCCAAGTATTTCCCATGAGAACCATGGGGAAGAAAGACAAATAGGAGGGAAAGGAGTGAGAGAAAGAGAGCGAGCCTCTGTACTCAGCTGTTATCCTAATGATAAAACTAATGAGACAGCTGACCAGTATCAGCTGTCACTGCTCTAAATACACATACACACACACACAAACACACACTCGTTCCCATAACCCATGGATCAACACAGTTCAGTTTGTGACTGTTGGTACTAATTGCATCTAACGTGACATTTGTGTGAGTGGGCCGCAGAGCTGTGTCGTTATGTATCAGTGACAGCGGGCAGCGGTATTTCCTGGTGTTTCACGGGACCCCCGCAACAACGCAGAAAATGAGGTCCCTCCTAAATCCCTTCACACACACAAATAACACAACACAGCACAAATAAATCCATCAGCCCGCCTGCACCGCACTTAAAAACACATCACTCATTAACATGCTAAAGACTACTGTATATGAGTTCACTAAAATATCCATCAAATTACTGTTGTGCTATTCTGGAGGTAGTTTACAACCTATATAATGCATTAAGGTACACTGACTCCAGTGGCATAACAGACAGGTCCTCACATTTTTTACCTTTTTTTTTTAATTAAATGTAAATTCATGTCCCAGTCACATTTTCTTATAAACATTTTTACGCTACCAGAATAAAATTCTACATTGTATGTTTACATTATCAATGTAATACTCTATTGTATTTAATAAAATGAGTATAAATCTCATCAGTTAGTGTTTTTAAGAATTTATTCCAAAATAATTACTCAAGGCAGTAACAAATTAAACAATATGTTTTATTTAAACAATTATATATTGTATTTATGAACTAATGTTCAGCTGTTCTTTTTAATAACAAACTTATTTTCGGATCATCAGTCATCAGAGCTTTGTAAACACTGGTCACAGATGCAGAGCTGCACCTTTAATTTCAACAAGCTGATTGCTCACTAAACCCCCACAGATCATGTTTTCAGGCCATTTGAAGTTTGATTTTGACTAATCAAAGTGGTTATATCTAAGTGTGTGAGTTGTAGGGCTGCCCTCAACTAAAGATTTTTAGCATTAGCATTAGTCGACTATTAGTCGTGCATTTATTAATAAACCATCTAAATCATAATAATGAGCCTTTAATTGCTTACCTAGCCTAATAAGCGCTCAAACGCACGCAAAAAAAGCTTGCCACAGCTCACCGGCAGATATAATTACAAATGTGTCAAGGAAAAACAGCAAGGAGACTGCATTAACGTTTTATTAAAGTTTATTGATAAGCTAATGCTTTCTTTGTTTTTGGCTTAAGAGATGAAGTCAGCAGCAAAATCTGAGAATATTTGTTTTCTATTTGAATTGGTTCATTTAAAAGTAGACATTTCACTATCTATAGACATATTTTTTATGTCTGCAAGGCAAGTATACACTTGTTTCGGAGTGACGTGCTCAAGTTCACAGAGACCGAGGCGGCAGAAAGCACATCCGTTTGCTTTAATTATTTTACAAAAGCACAACGTTTCGTTGTTATTCTAAGAGCACACAAATAAATGTAAATTCTTTACAGATTCGAAAGATGTATTACTTTTATCTGTATGACCAAAAATGACGGAGTATTTTAAGAGCAAGTGATTGTACCAGCGTCTTCATCTGTCATGCAGTGAGCGTGCTACTGTTCAGCTTTTACACTCCACGCAGACCCTTGAATAGCGCACATTTTTCTAGGTTAACATTAGTTTTTAGATGAAAAGCCATATTTGAGGTCGATGAATGATGAACATTTGGATGTCCTGGTCGTATATTACCAAATACACCAACTGTTAACGATCTGTCCATCACAGACTGCGTGACTTTTGCCACTTTCTTTTTTTTCTTAGACTAAGCGACTGTTAAAATTTTCTTCTCGTCAACTCGCAGCCCTAGTGAATTGTTTACTTACTTTTTTAATTAGTTTTCCCATTAACGTCATTATATTGTTCATTCAGACTGATTCGCGAACGTGGAACGCACACGAACACAACAGGTGGGATTTTTTGCATGAAATGGGCTCAGGGGAGGCAGAGAGAGATGCGGACTCCCGCTGTAACTTTACCTGCTGATGTCGCTGTTGGACAATGTTTCTTTTAAAAAACTAATGATTTATACGCTTTATTATGCTATATGTTGTAGTATTCTGTGCTGTAAAATTTTTTTCTCATCTAATTTTTTGAGGAGACACTGCCTCCCTTCCCTCCTCGGAGAAAACGCCCCTGATATACAGTATATAATTTGGTTAAATTTATGCTTTGGTTCGATTTTTTTTTTTTTTTTTTTTAGAATTTAGTTAGATTTATGGATATACTTATGCTTAAAACAAGAAACTCTTTACTCGTAGGGTACGAAAAATGAACTTGTTTCAAGATATTCCCTTGATATAATGTTTTAATAAATAAAATATCTAAATCCTCCATGATGTTAAGATATGCATAATTTATTCCTGTGATGGCAAAGCTGAATTTTCAGTAACCATTACATGATCCTTCATAATTCTAATTCGAGTATATATAGTAGTATTTGTACTTTGACAGTTGAGAACACTAATGAATTATTCCACCACATTGCCTTATTTTTAGTATTCCTGAACTTGTTATTTGCAGTACAGAAACCATTTCCATGGATTTAAATCCCTGCTCTACATCAGGATCTGTCTGTCATGGAAACGAGAGCTGAATGTCAAAAAGAAAAGACGTTAAATCTGTCATATTCAGTTGACAACCTGATACAATTAGTTACTAGGGTGAGACAGACGGTTCGTTACTCTTTCTGAGAGAGCTCCTAGTTAATCCTATGATTGCGAGGGAAGTGCTGAGGCATCAGCGGGAAGCGGGAGCTTTGGAACTGGACGCAGATGCCGGACCCTAACGACAAGCAGGAAGTAGCCCCGTGTTGTCCCGTCTCTGCAGCCAGCAGCTCTTAAACTCCCCCAGGAGTCTCCGCTTCAGATCTCCAACTCCATCCACCCCTCTCTCCCTCTCTATGAAGCTGTCAGTCGCTCTAAGATGGTTTAGAGGATCCCCTGCGATAATTCCACATTCACAAAAGCAGCCTGCGGACAATAGGCCTCTTTATACCAGTGTGTGTGTGTGTGGGTAGATTTTATTTAGCTCGCAGTCAAGTGTTTGATGATGGGTCTGGATATGCGGGTCCAACCCATGAGGAGGGGCATAGCGGCACTCTTCACGTGTTTAACACTAAAGGCTAAAAACATATGCAACACAATGGAGATACTTATGAAAGAGGTGAGAAGAATGGAAAGATGGACATAAGAGGGGGTTGAGGGAAAGCCGAGAGAGGGGAAGAGGGTCATTTGTACACACGGACTAGAGTACATGGCACATGGTGACCTGTCATTCAAAGCTCTGACAGCAGGGAAACGCCCCTTCAGGAAGGTGATGGAGACGTCGACAAGAGCTGTCACTCCAAATGACACACATTTTCCTACACATACGCATAAACACAAGCGGGTGCACGCATATTTGCAACCCCCCCCCCTCTCCAGACCCCCTGCTAGTGAACCCAAGTAAAAGAAGCTGTTGGCCTTAATATTCATTTAACGTCAGGATGTGTTTTCTGCTCGGTGAAAGGTGACAGGCGTGGAGGCAGCGGTTGTGTTAGTCTATCTCTCTCTCACGTACACGTCCTCATCACACTGACACCTCAAAAGCTTCAAGTCACAGCTTGAGAAAGACACTGTGACCTCTAAACACACGTGAACACAAAATCATAAGTCTTTAGCGCTCTGCGCTAACTTAGTCTGAGGGGTTTGGGTACCACCTGCAAAGTCATCTTCACACTTAAAAGGATAGTTTACCAAAAAAATGAAAGTTCTGTCATCATTTATTCACATTCACGTCATTCCAACTCGGTTTGACTTACTTCTGTTAAATACAAAAGGAGATGTTCAGAAGAATGTGCAAGCTTCTTTTTCCATTAATTTACAGTGAATGTTAATTAAGGACTTTAAAGCTCCAAATAACCTCCAGTAAGGAATCTTAAAAGCAGTTTATGTCTTGTGTGCTGTCCTGATTAGCCATATGATAGCTTTTAATTATAGTCATTAATCGCTGAAAATTACACTTTGAGAAGTTATTGTGACTTTTTATCTCACAATTATGACTTTTTTCACGGAATTGCTTGATACAAACTCACAATCCTGACTTGTTCTCAGAATTGAGATATAAACTCACTATAGCAAGTTATAAAGTCAGAATTGTGAGATATAAACTTGCAATTCTGAGAAATGAAGTCAGAATTGCATGATATAGACTCACAATTGCGAGTTATAAAGTCATAATCTGACAGTTTTTTTAATTCTGTCTGTTTTTGAAAATTCTATTCTATTCTATTCTATTTCTTTTCTTCTTGCAGTTGCGAGTTTATATTACAATTCTGACTTTTTTCTTGTAAATCTGACTTTTTTGTGAGATATCAACTTGCAATTGCGAGTTATAAAGTCAAATTTTGAGGGGGAAAACAGACTGATATGTTCTGTAAAATTGTGAGTTTTTATCTCAGTTCTGACTTAATAACTCGTAGTTTCACAGTATAAAGTTATAATATTTTAAGAGTATAGCAATTTGCATATGCAAGATAGGCTATACTCTTAAAATATTATAACTTTAATTTCGACTTTATTCTCAAAATATAATGACTTTAATCTCGTAATCATATATATATATATATATATATATATATATATATGTTTGTTTTGTTTCGTTTTTTTTATGTGGCACTAAAACGCTGTCATAGTATCATGCAATTCTGAGAAAAAAAGTCAATTGTGAGATAAAACGTTTTTTTATTTTTTTATTCAGTGGCAGAAACAGGCTTCCATAATGGTGTGATTCATTGGTCAAAACATAAAAAGACAGATTAATTTATGATATCATGATTTATTTATTATTATTTTTATTTTTAAAGATTTCTATATCATTATCGTGAATTTTTGAGGCCACAATAATTAGTGAAATGTAGTGAAAAATCTGATATAGTGACAGCACTAGTTAAAACAATTGAGAATGAAACAAATTGGATTCATCTATGATGAACATATTCAGTTTATTAGTACAATCACAGAAATCGCATTCTTGGTTCATTTTGTATAACATACATTAGTGATGGAAATTTTGCATGCAATTAAAATATATTAATCTTAAATTTAAACCTAAATCTTTATATATATATATATATATATATATAACAAGAACAGCTTGTACTTGAGGGTGAGATTCATTTTTGAGTAAACTATCCCTTTAATGGAAATGCGTATGGTTTTGTGCACCTGAAGCCAACCATATCCTCAACTGTTGGAGCTCTTTCCAAATAAATGAGCGGCTAGACTGCATTGGGTTTTTATCAGACTCCGAACTAATGAGAATAAATGGACATGCAGTCCGGTCTCTCTAGTACTCCAGCATGGCCATCTGTCCAAATCAGAGAGCAATTGGGTCGGGGACTAGCTAGGAGCACTGACAGCAGCTGGTAAACTACACCAGGTACACAGGGACTGTGGCGGTGCCCACAGTTTTAAAGGGCGGCTATTGATTTTTGAGCTCATCTGGTCTGTGATGGACATCTGCACATTAGAGTGGTGCTCTGGGCCACTATGAACTGGTGTGAGCTGCTGCTCTCCCCTGGCCTCCACTGCCAAAAACCATGAAACAGGAAAACAGGATTACAGATCCTGTTCAGACTGATCTTTCAGTGCTCTGACACGGTGCCACAATTCACAGACTCTTCAAAAGCATTACAAAAAATGATTTTTAAATAAAGTAAGGCTATAAATAGGCTTATATAAGTTAAAGGAGAAGTCCACTTCCAGAACAACAATTTACAAATAATTTACTCACCCCATTGTTAAGATGTTCATGTCATTCTGTCTTCAGTCGTAAAGAAATTATGGTTTTTGAGGAAACATTTCAGGATTTTTCTTCATATAATGGACCTTATTGGTGCCCCAATTTTGAACTTCCAAAATGTAGTTTAAATGCAGCTTCAAAAGGCTCTAAACAATCCCAGCTGAGGAAGAAAGGTCTTATCTAGCGAAACGATTTGTCATTTTTTTCTAAAAATAAAAATTTGTATACTTTTTAAGCACAAAAGCTCGCGTAGCACAGACTCTGGGATGCACATTCTTGAATGATTCGTTCATTTTGAACAGATCTTTAATGATTTGGGAAGAACAAGTCGTCTCAGGGAGTGATTCATTCAGTCGCGCATGTGCAACATCTTATTAGGTTCTGTACTGGAATTAGTTCACCTGTTTTGAGTCTTTGGGTTTTTTCGAGTCGTTCGTTCATCTTATGGGGCTGTCACGTGATGAACAAACGACTCAAACCCGAAAACTTGTCAGATAAGAGGAGATGTGAGCTAATCATAGACTAAAGACCCAGGTAAACAATGAATTAATCTTTTCTGTTTCTTATATCATTACAGTTTTATCTTGTTTGTAGTGTGATCAACATTTGTGTAAGCAGTAGATGTGTTAGGGAAGTAACACGTAACATTTTAATTATATTTTGCTAAAATGGACGAAATGACTCGGAAAAAAGATTCATTAATTTTGCTGAACAAGACTCAAAGGTCCGAGTCGGTAAAATGATACGAACTTCCCATCACTACAACGAATCACGTCTAAGTTCATCGTCTGTGTACTCCGGCTCAAAAAGGTAGAGAATGGCGAAAAACTCCATCTTATTTTCTCCTACAACTTCAGAATCATCCAACATTGTTGTAGCTTTTTGTTTGAAAACATCATTTGACTTACTTGCACTTTGTTAGTCTTTGCGCGTTCGCTTTGTAAACACTGGGTCTGTAGTTCCACGTGACCTTTCGACGTGATTCAATAGTACGTGAACGTGCATCCCAGAGCCTGTGCTACACAAGCTTTTGTGCTTAAAAAGTACACAAATTTTAATTTTTCGAAAAAAA